>PVJX010050015.1:0-10841 GCA_004027295.1 Dolichotis patagonum | reverse complement strand
AAAAAAAAAAAAAAGAAAAGAACTTCTGGCCCCACTCAAGTGAAGTGGAGACCCACAGACCCAGTTAGTGAACTTTTTTTCCAGTCAGGGCCACTAGTGTTTAGTTGTAGTGATCTTGAATCATATGAACATCATAGAAGCAGGGAAGCCATAGAAGCATGGACATTAGTCTTATACCTCTGTATTACTGCTCTCAGCATCCTGAGACTCAGGACGTAACCCAGTGTTGTGGTATTTGTGGTCAAAGGACTGCTCAGTTTATCCCTTCCCCAATCCTAGACAGAATAACATAGAGAATGATTGGTTTGGAGGATATATAGCTTTCCTGTCACTAGGACAAAATACTTGACATACACAATTTAAAAGAGGAAGTTTATTTAGTTGGTCATTTCCATGGGTACCATCCACGGTCAGCAGGCTCTGAAGCAAAAATGGCACTATAGAAGGGCAGAGTGAAAGAAAGTCCCTTAATTGGTGGTGGTTTGGGAACAAAGAGCAAGAAGCCAGGGGCAAGGACACACTCTTGTATGTCATGCTTCCCACACTGATGCCCCTCCTTCTCCCAGGCCCTACCTTCTAACACAGTCAGCTTTGAACTCATCAAAGCTGAATCATCAAAGTGAATCATCTACTGGTGAGTATAGTAATTCCATGGTCCAACCACCTTCCAAAAGCCCAACATCTAAATGGGATTTTTGGGTAAATTTTTAGATCTAAACTATAATAAAAAAGAGAAAGAAGACAGGCACAAAGTCATTGTTTAAGAACCTGGAGCCAATTCCTCCACAATCAGAAACAGAGCTGAGGAGTCTCTTGACATCTGACCACAGACTGGTGACAGCAAATGAGGCGAGTGAGCTCACTTCGGCAGTCACCAGCCCACGGCTGCGGGAGCAGGCAATCCTTCTTAGCCATCTCCCAATTTATTACATCAACTGCAGATTTGGAGTGAACTCTAGATTGGGCCACCCTCTGATGCTGGAATAGTGACAACACACCAATTGTAACACAACAGGAGTTAGCCTGCCATCTAGTGGTGAAATAGCAGAAGCGATTATAGGCTTGGAGAAAAGTTTTAAAAATCTGCTTAGAGTTTGTGGAAGGATAGGCACAAACAAAGCCAGATTATGAAGACTTTGTAATATTTTTTCCAAAATACCTGATCCTTTAATGTACAGATTATTTTGTATCCCAAAAAGCACAAAGAACTTGCATAAATCCAAAAACACATCAAACTAACAAAATAACTCACTGGATACATTACATATGGCAACTCATGTATGCAAACTCTTGAACAGATAATTCAAAATACCGTGTGTGTGTGTGTGTGTGTGTGTGTACTACTGAGGACTAAACTCAAAGCCTTCATGCTGAGCTATATTCTCCAGCCCTTTGTATTTTATACTTTGAGACAAGTTCTTGCTAAATCACTAAACTGAACAGTCTGAGCTTGAACTTGCAATCCTCCTGCCTTCTAGCTGGCTGAGATTAACTGCTTTAGAGAAAGTCAGTGAGATTCAAGAAATACAAAGAAACAAGTCAGCACTGCATCGGGGCCCTTACCAGACACTTACACTGAATTAATAGAAATAAAACCAGAAATCCCTAACTGAAAGCAAAATTAAAACCATGATTTAAGCATCAATAGCAAGACAGAAGAAACAAACTAGTGAGCTTAAGGACAATTTACTTGAAATACAAATTTAAAGAAGAAGTAGGAAAAGAAAATGAAGAGAAATGAATCAGGCATGCAGAAACTTTGGAACAACACTCAATAAAGCAAATATTCAGGTAATTGATGTTCAAAAGTGACGCGAGGATGCCAAAGGGGTAGAAAGCTTACTTAAAGAAATGGTATTATTAAATGCAATAACAGAAAAATTCTAAGACCTAGAGAAGGATATAAATATCTAGGAGCAGGATTTTACCAATAAAATCAAACTCAGCCAGTCTACTCCAAGACGCATTATAATCAAACCCGCAGATTCTTAAGATTCAGAGAAGATTTTCAAAGCAGCAAGAGAAAATACACAAAACATAAGGGTATTCTTGGTCACCTGACAACAGACCTCTAAGCAGAGATTTCACAGAATAGGAGGGAAGGGAGGAGACTTTCACAATACTAAAGGAAAAATAGGAACTTGCAAACCAAGAATACTATCCAGCAAAGCTTTTCCTTAAAAATATATACATTATAAAGACATTCCTAGACAAACAAAAACAAGAAAAATTATCACCAGCGTACCAGTCATATAAGAAAAGCTTCCAGTTGAAAAGAGAGATGCTGAAAACCTCACTGGTCAGAGTAATTATACAAAAATTCAGAATGATATAATAATGTGAACAATATAATAATGTGGCTGCATAAACCACGCACTATGTTAGTATGAAGTAAATACAAAACAATTAAAATACTAATATATTTACATTAATACATTAAAACATTAATAGGCAATAAAAATTTATATAAAATGTGACATCAAAAATTCAAAATATGGACATCAAAGAACTGCAAACATAGGTGATTAGTAACAGTAATAGTATTGTGCAGTGCTGAAGATGGAAACTGCACATAGTAGTCCAACATTCTGTATTAGCTATATGTCCCTGGTCCCTAGAGTTTCTCATTAGTGTTTTTGTTTTCTCTTTCCATAATCAATCAATGTTTAAAGCTGTTTTTCCAAATAGCTTCTTACAATCAAAGGATGTTTATATGTAACCCTTATGATAACTGTGAGGCAAATGGTTATAATAAATGCACCAAAAATAAAGAGAAAAGAATAAAACATATTACTAGAAAAAAATCACTTGACCAAAAGATAGACTGTAAGAGGAGAACGTAAGAAAACAAATAAAACAAAACTAGGAAAAACTAACAAAATAGCAGTAGTATCTATAACTAATTACCTTAAACACAAATGATTAAATTCTCCAATTAAAGAACCCAGAGTAACTAAATGGATTTAAAAAGCACAGACCTCTCTCAGTATTGCTTACAAGAAACTCACCTCCCCAATAAAGACACTATTGGTCAGCTTTCCCATTGCAAGCATGAAATACCTGAAACCCACAATTTAAACCAAGGGAAGCTTAATTTGACTCGCAATTTCAGAATTTTAAGTCCATGGTTGGTTGATTCCAAGATGGGAGCCTCATCACTGAAGAGAATGATGGAAAAAGGTTTCTCACCTCATGGTAGCCAGGAAGCACACACAGCACAGGAAAGAGCAACACTGAAAGATACACCCCGCCCAGTGACCACGTCTCCACCTGGGTCCCCCTGCCTCACAACACAGTCAGCTATGAACCTCATCTACTGATAGACAGTGTCCTCCTGATCCAGTCAGCCCTCCAGGAGTTTCTCAATCCAATCAAGCCGACTACTAAGATTCACTAACACAGACACACCTATACACTGAAAGGAAGTGAGGGAATAAGATATCCCAAGCAAATAAAATCTAAAAGAATGTGAAAGTAGCCATGTTTATGTCAAATAAGTGAAAGTGAAAAGAAACTTAAAAAGAGGTTACTGTATAACCATAAAGGGGTCAATTTAGTAAAAGGAAAAACAGCTCTACATATATATGCACCCCAAATCAGAACACCCAAAGCACATACTAATAGATCAAAAGGAAAAGCTAAGACTCTGTGTCAATATATAGTCAAGAAATACAACACCTCACTGTCACCAGTGGAGAGAGATCATCTAGATAGAAAGTTAACATGGAAAGACTAGAGTTAAATTACACCTTAGAGCAAAGGGACCCAATGGACGTCAGCTGTTGATACAAGTTTTTCTCATCAACACATGGCATATTCTCCAGGATAAATCACATCATAGGCCACAAAACAAGTTGCAACAAATTCTTAAAAATTGAAAGCATATTGCATATCTTCCTGCCCTTGATGCAACAAAACTAAAACCAGAAAAAAAACTTTTGAAACTATACAAATACATGGAAATTAAACAACTTATTTTGAACAACCAATGTATTGAGGGGAAAAATCAAGGAGAAAATTTTAAAACTCCTTGAAAAAATTGAAAATGCCTTAGACACAACACACAAAAGGCTAAGGGATTCTGCAAAAGCAGTATCCAGAGGAAATTTATAACCTATATCCAAAAGGTGGAAAGACCTGCAGCAGATAACTTATGAGCTGCATCTCAATGAACTAGAAAACCTGGTTCCTATAACAAATAGGTAGTACAATTTTTTTAAAATCTCATATATATGTAATTATGTGTGTCTTCATGAGCAAATAAAAGACTGAAAAGAAATTTTTAAAAATCAGTTTCTGATACACATCTTAGTTTATTTGATACTAAACATGGTAAGAAATCAAAAATGGCTTAGGAGCAAAGTGGAAGTTAGACACCAGGAAACAGGGAGGTATACCTTGTGGGCTGGGAACAGGGGCTGGGAAATGAGGGAAGAGAAGAGGGAGGGAATGGGAAGGGAAAGGTCAAAAGGACCGAGATTCGATATGTGTATGTACCAATTCCTCACAATGAATGGATTTATTATATACTGCAAAACATACATAATAGAAAAAAGAGAAAAAAAATTAACAAGCTGATTCTAAAGTATTTATGCAAATACAAAGGACCTAAACTTTACAAATAAGAATAAATATGTTGCAATTATAGCCCCCACCTCAAAACACTGCAATCCAAACAGTGTAGTATTGGCATAAAGACAGAAAAATGGTTCAATAGAAAAGGATAGAGCACAAAAATACAGAAAACATACTTGGACAACTGATTTTCTGCAATGTGGCAAAGTCAGTTCTGTGGCTACAAGATAATCTTTTAAATCAGTGGTGCTGGGACAATGGCATACACCTACCTATGTGGTACAATGAGCCTCATCTCACACTTTGCTCATAAAACATCTTTTTAAAGTGGATCATAGGCTTGAATATAAAACTGCACTTAAAAAACTTTTAGATGCACCTGCCTGGTAGGTGTGAAGTCATGAGTTTGATCCCCAGTACTAAAAACAAACAAACAAACAAAAAACACCAATCTTTTAGATGAAAATTTATGAAATATTTTTGTGAAAAATACTTCTTTTTTAAGATCAGACACTTAGAGCAAAAAGAACAGATTTGTAAATAAAATTGTATCAAAAGCGGGAAGTATTACTATTTAAAAGACACTGATAAGAAAATGAAAAATTAAGACACAGATTGATGGAAGATATTTGTCACACCCATGAAGGACTTGTACCTACTTATATAATGAAATTTCGAACAGCAAGGAAACCTCGGGAAGATTGCTTACTGCCATCAGTCAGACGAGATCGGGTGCGTTCAGGGTGGTATGGCCGAAGATCAGCAGGCTTGCTCTCCCAGTGACTGGCCTGTTCCTTCACCACCAGCACAAGCACAGGTACTCACCACTGACGGTAACACCCCACCCAAAACAATCTGAATGAGCACTTGAGCAAGCACAGAAAATTAGAACACTTTGCAAGGGGACAGAAACATCCAATCCAAAAAAGAATGGCCAAATCGATCATATTGAATAAGGAGCTTTCCAGGGGAGGTTACCTGGATTCAATAACCCCTGAACCAAACATTCCCCTTTGAGGAAGGAGTGAAGACACAAAGAAATCAAAAATAAATCTGAGAGAGATGAAATTAGAACACAAAATACACTCCTGAAAACACTGTGTATAAAAATTTAATTAACTGACTTTAATACATTTACCTTATAATCATTTAATTAAAACTCTAATATATAATTGCTGAATTAAAATTTAATTAAATACATAATTAAAAATTTATGTATAATAAATGATCAAAATTTTCAATAGACAAACTGAGAATATGGCAATAATACAAAATAGTCATCCTAGGCTGGGAAATAAAAAATAGCCTAAATCTGAGGGCAATACTGAAAACACCTGACAAGGACAAAAAGGACAAAGGAAAGACCGCTAACAGCTTGGAGGGTGTGAGCCCCTTTCAGGAGCAAGCCGGACAAATCAACTGCATGAGTTTCTTGCGTTCATCACTTTTCCTATGCTGTGGGGGAGGGGGCCCAAACCTGGAGAACGGTGAGGCCACAGAAATCATTGGGCCAACAGTTACCACATGGTTGCCTCTTTTGCTTTGCAAATATCACTCAGTTTTTAATAACAGAAATCTCCATATATGAAAAGTAAAATGTGGAGATATTTAAGATGAGAAAGATCATTGAAATGCCAAATTTCACCCTACCAACCAACTTAGCCCTTTTTTCCCAAGCTGAGGACACAGAACAAGAGGTACGGCAGGAAAATCATGTGCAGCTGACCAAGATGCTACTGCTAAGTCAAGCATGAGACCTGATGCTCGCGTATATTCTAACGTAGCTCCCTGAACGGCTTAAAGTAAATTTGCAAAAAGTGATTCCATGGCAGAATTTCTGAAAATGATGACATATGGTCTCCACCGGACTCTTAACTTTTAACTGGAGATGCTTTCCTTTTAAAAACGTTGATCCCAAGTCATAATAAAAATAGAAGTGTAAGATTAAATATTTAGTCAAAAAGTATGTTTTTGAAAACATAACCCTTTTAGCGCTGTTCATAGTAAAGTAGAAAGTGCACAGTCCTCAAGCCTCACAGCCCCAGGACTAACACTGACGGGAGGAGTCCTGCGTGCCACGCCCCCAGGTCAGCCAGTGCAGCAGGGGGCCGCTCTCTGGAAGGAGAAAATCTATTCCTTGCTTAGAAATATTTATTTCTTAAAATCCTATCATCTTAAGCCAAACACGCTGTTAATATTTACTAATCCTTTCTTTTTGACAGTGTTTACCGAAAGCTTTTTCTACTTAAGATCCTTGATTTTAATTTCTTTGTAAAACACTAATTTTTCTCATGCTTATCTGTGGAGTGGAATAAGAAACAGTCTCAACTAGCACTGTGGTCAGAAAAAATTTTCCAGGGTTGTGATTGCTGGCTTGTGGTGCACAGCCCTGAGTTTAGCCAGGGGGATTGCATGTGCTCAGGATGCCTGCTGACCTTTGACACCTCCCCCAAAAAAGTTGGGGAGGACATTTGGCAATGAGCATAGCGGAGCCTCCCCCTCGTTCAGCCATCAGGTCTATGATCTTTGGGAATCGTGAGTCTATCTATAAAATGCGGCTTCCTTAAAGCTGTGACTCTATCTCATCATTCTCATTCACCTAACACCATCACCTGCCAACGGTAAACCCGTCCATATTTCTGACTGAAGGATAACTCCATATTTGGGAAGTAATGACAAGTGGTAATACCGTTGCTCTCAGACAACAGATACAGGTGCACTGCTGTAATTGTAATGTTTATCCTGACATAGTCTAGCTGTGGTCTACCCACAGCTAGACTACCCACTCAGTAAGTTCTAACTGAAGTTCGAACAAGAGACCAAGTATGTAAGGTCTACACACTGTCAAACTCAGACCACACCTGCAACAATTGCAGTTGCTTTTCACGGAAAATGTTTGCCGTACAAATGCTTAAATATTCTTATCAAAAATAATTTTTATCCAAGGAGGACAGATGATGGAAGTGATAGAGAAATCAATGAGCAGAACATTATCCCAAATACTATGCCAGAGATAATCAGTATATGATTCTGTTGGCAGAAAAACCAGTTTGTAAAATAATAGTAACCACCTTTTATTGAATGCCTGCTAAAACAATGGCATCAAATTAGGTGTTTTACATATAACTGTTATCAGGTTTTGGGGATGCTTACTTCTTGGTTTCCAGGTTCTTCTTGTCTCAAAGAATTGAATAAGACAAGCAAAAATGATGACAAAGCTGATTTGAAAAGTGAAGGGTGCGCGAGAGGGATCATCGGGCATAACCAGACTGTGCTCGGTGAACCCCAAGCAGCCAGATGGCCAGGAACCCACCTTAGGTCCTGACTGCGTGCACCCAGGCAGCGGTGGCAGTAGAATCCCAGCGTGCACCAGGCAAACTTGAAACTCTGCACCCAGAGGAACCTTGGACTACAGCGGACTATCTGTGCTACCTTGAAGGGAGATTAAGTGAATGCCTCACTGTAACAAGATCTCAGCTGGCTCCAGTCAGTGTGGTGAGTATGCCCCTAAAATAGAGGTGTACAGTAGCTAAATAGTAGTAAAGCTCCCTCCAATTAACTGTAAGATCTTGGTAAGTCTGACAAGAGTTAGGGTGACCCCTTCCTACACACAGAAAACATCAGGCAGAGTGAGGAGTGTGTTGAAAAGGACTCTCCCAACTTGAAGAAAATCAAAAGGGCTTATGAGACACACAGGCACACAATAGAGACACAGTAAGGCCTCAGCTGACACAAACACTACAGACAGGGAGATTTGATGACCTGGAATAACCTGAAGATAAAGTACTAGCATGAACTAAAAGTTGACCTACATCAATACTACTAGGCTTGTCAACCCAGGAAGAATACAGGACTCACCCAACAGGCCCTGCAGCAGGGAGTCAGGTGACTGGCCCACCTATTCATTGTAGGACCTAGCAAGTAGACAAACATCAACCTTACAGTAGAACACCAAGATACACACTACCAACAGTTCACACTAATGGGTCTGAAGAACCAAACACTAACTCAAAAGAGGAAAATGGCAAAATGAAAAAGCAGAATGCAATCTCAAGCATCCAGTCCAACAGGTGCAAGTACAGGAGATATTGAAATAGAGGACTCCAAAGTAACACACCAGGAATCTCTGAAAATATAGCAAATGAAATAAAAAAACAACTCCATGAGGCCATAGAGGAAATCAAATTAGAAGTACTCTCCCATGTAAAGATAGAAGTAACAACCTTAGTAAAGGAGTTGCTGAGTGCAGCTAAGGAACAAATAGAGAAAAACGTACAGGAACATGGGAAACTGATTGAAATCTTGAATGAACAATATAGAGAACAAGCAGAATTCATGAAACAAACTGAAAGAGACATCCAAGAAACAAAAAATTCAATCCAAAGCATGCAAAACTGTTTAAATGACACTGAGGATAGAATTTCAGACCTTGAGGACAGGATTGCAATTAGTGATCATGAAAGGATACAACTTTTAAAAATAACAAAGCAGCATGAAATGACAATCCAGAAGCTGCAAGATGAAACCAAGAGCAACAATATAAGATTAATAGGCATTAGTGAAGACACTGGAGTCAATACAAATGACATATGTAAAATATTCACAGAAATAAGGGGAGAAAACTTCCTAAACATAAGGGGAAAATCTGATATGCAGATAAGTGAGGCATACAGAACACCAAACAGTCACAATCAACAAAAATCTACACCCAGACACATAATAATTAAGATCTCAGACATACAACATAAAAATAGAATACTAAAAGCTATTAGAGAAAAAATACAAGTCATCTATTGAGGAAAGCCCATTAGAATTACAGCACACTTTTCAGCACAAACCCTCAAGTCAAGACGTGATTGGAATGAGATATTTCAAGCCCTGAAAGAAAACAACTTTCAATCCAGACTGATGTACCCAGCAAAACTTTCATTCAAATTTAATAGAGAGAGGACAGAGACAAGATGGCGGACTGGTAGGTAGCAGGAGAGAGACACTTTCTGAGAGAGACAGCTCAAATGCCAGAATAAAACACCCTGGAGAGACCCAAACAGAGAGAGATAGACTCTCACAACCCACAAAGAAACTAAAGTACAAAAAAACCCCTTGAATATGAGGTCCTGGGGCTACTATTAGTGAAGATAAGATCAGCGAGCACGGCACCCTCCTCAAGCCGCCTGAATTCCTGCCCGACCTGAACAAGCGATCCGTGCCGAAGCGACTGGCTTGAGCCGCCAGAGCGCGGAGCTGAACAGCCCTGCGTGCAGCTCGCCAGGACCGGCTCTGCACATGACCCACCCAGAGGCGCCGTGAATTCCCACTGCAGACGCTCTGAAGTCAGAGGTCAGGGAGCCCAGCAGTTCTCAGGGACGTGGTGAGTGACGGGAATAAGACCCTCCCACGGGAAAGGGGAAACCAACTGGATGACATGTTGGATTTGGGCAGGACAGCCCTAACTCCATAAGGAAGTGGCTTCAGCTGGTTGCTCCCCTCGCCGAGCAGATTGGTGGAATCTGCTTGGACTAGGCCATGCCCCTGGCGGGGACCCACTTACTTCCCTGAGATCAGTGCACACTGACGCAGTGAAGGCCTGCAAAGGTTGACTGGCCCAGAAGGGAGGAGCTAGCGCACACTGCCTGTGGGTGAACTCTAATCTCTGATAACCTATTGAAGAGGGCTAAAGCTCCTAGCCTGTGCCCTCTAGAGGAGTCTTAAACAACAAGAAAAGGGTCTGGGAATTACACTGTACACTTGTATGGAAGGAACCAAAAACATGATGAAAGGGAGAAATAAGAAAACACTCCTAGCCCCCAACCCTGAGAACATTGATCCAGGAGAGGTAAATACAAAAGAGATTGAGGGCAGCACAAATGCAACATCAAACACAGTGTTAGCGGACATAAGAGATATCTTCAGGACCTCGTAAGCGGGACCAAAACTGAAATATTAATTCAAATTAAACAAGAGATAAGTAGATTAATAAAAGAAGGGCTGGGCACCTCTCAAGAAGACACAGACAGAAGAATGGAGGAACACAAAAGGAGAGAAAAACTTAATGAAGAATACAGAAAAAAACCTAGAATTCATGAAGCAGATTCAAAGAGATTATCAGGAAACTAAAGACTCCATAGAAAGCTGGCAAAACTGCTTGAAAGAAACCAAAGATAGACTATCAAAAATTGAACACAGGCTTGCAATGTGTGATCATGAAAGGGAAAATCTCTTAAAAATAACAAGGGAGCAGGCAGTAAAGATACAAAGACTGGAAG
>PVJX010050014.1:0-10844 GCA_004027295.1 Dolichotis patagonum | reverse complement strand
AAAGCAAACACCATGGGATGCCATCTGCATGACATGTCCAGAAAAGGCAAATCTTACAGTCAAAAGCAGATTAGTGGTTTCCAGGATTAGGAGGAGAAGGGATTGCTGAGAGACGGCTAATGGGTAAAGGTGTTCTCTTTGGGGCTGTTACAAAAGTTCTTGAGTCAAAAAATGGTGTGGTTTCCTAAGTCTGTAAATATACTAAAATATTCTGTATTTTACAGAATATTTTAGAATACGGAGTTAGTATTTTACAGAATATTTTAGAATGAGCTGTACCACTGGATTAGTACATTTTACATAGTGAACTAACTACATATTATGTAAGTTTATCTCAGAGAGCCATTAAGACGTAAAAGAAAGGAAAAAGATAGTATTGACCTATCCATGGAATAGAATGCTTCACATAATAAAAAGGAATGGGGCTGTGAATTCCCATAAAAACTTGGGTGAACATCAAGTGCATTAGCTAAGTGAAAGAAGGCATATCAAAAGGCTGCAGGACTCCATTTATATGACGCAAAAGTATAAGGAGAGGAGGCACATCTGTGGCTGCCATGGGCTGTAGGTGGGAGAGATGCCTATGAGGAATTCCGGCAATGGAAGTTTCTTGAGGGATAGCAATTTCTTAAAGGATCAGTTATGTATCTTGATTATGATGGTGCTTACACAAGTCTGTCATACCTCACAGAACAGTACAGAAAGAATGACTTCTACTTGCCTGTAAATTATACATCAATGTACATACACACCTCAAATTATACCATAACATCTTTCAATTCTTTAATATCTTTAAAAAAGAATGGATAACTTATTCAATATGCATGCTTTTACCCTGGACTTCAAAGACAAAAAATTCCTACATTGGAATTTCTTCAAAGAAGAAAGGGGGTTGATTGGAAAAGTAATAGTTGAAGCTAGGGGAAGGGCAAATACATGAAAAAAAAAATCCCAGGTTAATCATTGAGGTGCTAGGTGTGTAGCTCAGAAGCAGAGCACATGTTCAGTAAGCAGAAGGTCCTGGATTCAGTCCCTGGCACCAAACATGAAAAACAAATCATTGAATTTGTAGACCCATGATCCTAACAGTATTATTCCCAAAGGTAGAGTTAACCCAAGTATCCAGTGGCAGATGGATAAACAAAATATGGTATGTATATTTATACAAAATATACAATGGAATATTTTCAGCTTTTAAAAGGAAGGAAATTATGAAACATGCTGCCACATGGATGAACTTTGAGGATATTTACACTATATAAAAGAAAGTCAGTTGCAAAAATACAAACTATAGGATTCCAATTATATGAGGTTATGAGGTATCTAGTGTCATTAAATTTAGAGACACAAAAAGAATAGCGGTTCCTAGGGGCTGAGGGAGGGCAAAACAGGGAATTAGCGTTTTAAAAAAGGTTCTGGAAGGGCCGGGTGTTTAGCTCAGCAGCGTAAGTGCCTGCTTGCCAAATGTGAAGTCTTGAGTTCAATCCCGATACCAAAAAAAAAAATGGTTCTAGAGACAGATAGTGGTGGTGTTTTCATGACAGGCACATGCTTAAATGCCAGGAGGTGCACAGAGATGTGGCACACAGTGTAATGCTTTGACTTGCAATTTTTTTTGCCTTAAAGTGGTATGAAAATGCACCCATACAATCACTGTTTTCACTTCAGTACAGTACTAAGAACTATCATGAGATATTCAACACTTTATCATGAAATAGGCTTTGTGTTTTTTGAGCACATTTAAAATAGGCTATGTTAAGCTATGATGATTGGCACATCCGGTGTATTAAATGGGATTTTCAACCCAATGACACTTTCAGATCACCACACTTTATCAGGATATAACCCTGTCATACAACAAGGAACACCTGCACTTAAAAATGGGCAAGATGTGCACTAGGGGTGTAGCTTAGTGATGGAGAATGTGCTTAGCACACATGAGGCCTGAGGTTTAAGTCCCACCACCGCTCTTCCTTCCAATAAAAAGGTTAAGATCAAAATTTTATGTTACTCATTTTACTGCAATTAAAAAAAAAACAAAACAAGTAGGGAACAGGGAGGCAGACTATGGAGAAGAGATCAGAGGAAGGGAGAAAGAGGAAGGAGGAGGAATAAAACTGATCAAAATGTGCTATGTATGTGTACTGATTACCCAAAATGAATGTGATCGTTAAGCACTGCAAATATATACTAATAAAAAATAAAAACAACAAAACCCTGGTGACTCCTACCCACAGTCCACCTTGCATGCTCTAGATCTGGCAAGGCACAGCCCTGGCCACAGCTTTCAGCCAGCTTCAGACAGAGTTTTAGTGTCCCCATGGACACAGCACAGCTGCAGGAGGGCAAGGCACTCAAGGAGCAACACATGCTTCTCCCTGCATTTCTGGCCAGTAGGTTCCAGCCCAAGATTTTTACAAACACTGAAAGAAATACAGCTGCCCCCAGGAGCCTTGCAAGGCACCACTGTAAGCATGAAGCTCTACACACAATGAAGATCTTGCAGGTCCATTCTGCACTCAGATATAAAACACCGTGCTGTTTGGACAGTCTTCACCAAATACATGGGGAGCCAAGGAGTCAAAGAGAAGGTGAGGCCTGGGGATGTGGCTTAGTGGTGGAGTGTGTGCCTATCGCATAGGAAGCCCTGAGCTGAATCCCCAGTATCACCAGAAAAATTTTAAAAAAAAAAGTGATTATAGGTGGGCATAACTGACAGGCAAGGGTCCAGAAGGCACCCATGAGCCATGAGTGATCACATGCCAAATGAAGGCACTAAGCAGGGCCTATGGCGTACAGGATGGGCTTTCATACCCACACTCACCCCACAGTCATGCAGGAGCCTTCTCCGGCATAGAGGACACACCAAACTACCTCACCTCACCAGCATCTAGCCTCTTGCCCCAACACCGTGTTCCAGCCACGCCAAGCCTCAAAGCCTTGCAGCAGGTCATGCTATTTTATCCTACATTTCTGTCTCTGCCTCTGCTTGGAAGATCTCTCCCCTCCCCTCTCCCACAATGTCCCAACATACTCCTCTTTATTTGGGTCCATTCAAGACCCAATTCATGGTCTACCTCCTTCCTGATGCCAAGCTTCAGTTAACCCAGAAGAGTTAGTCCCCTTCTCTGCCTGTTAGTGACCTCTATCACAGTATTTGTTTATCAGCTATTACATGTCTACAGCTTCCTTGGGGTCAAGGATGGAGCCAAAGCCTACACACTGTGCTTAGACTTCCATTCGTGATAAACTGCGAATGGAGGTTAAAAGACAGATGGACAGATGGGCAAATGATGGGTGAAATGGATGGACAGATGGGTGATGGACAGACAGACAAATGACTGGAGAGATGATAAACAGATGACTGTAGGGTAATGAATAGATAGCTTGCTAGATGATAATGGATAATGGATAAAGAATGAATATGATTGGATGGGGATAATGACTGGTGGATGGTGATGGGGGATGACTGGATGGATGGCTGGTTGGATGGACGGTTGAAAAATGATGGGTGGATGACAGATGTATAAAGAAGGGAGGAAAGGATGGCTGGACAGGTGGATAATAGATACAATGGCTCAGGTGCTTTCCTGGGAGCACCTGTTGCTAAGTAAGAGCCATGGTTCATTCCTTTCGGAACTTACGAAAGATTCAGGATTCTAACATCCTATTTACTGTCAGTTTTCATAACTGACAGATAAATAACTATTTTTTTTAGCTTTTTACTGTGAATAATTTCAAACCAGTAAGAGAGCACAAAGCACAGATCACGAACACCCCACCCCTGTGCCTCGTCATTCAGCCTCAAACATTACTAACTCATGCCCAGCCTTGTTTTGGGAGCCGGATATTTGGCAATAGGAAGCAGCAGGAAATGGAAAAGAATAGGGAGCCAGAAACCAGGCAACCAGCTCCCACTCCAACTTTAACCCCCGGCTACTTCCTTGAAGGAAGATTCCTTGTGGGGACTGGAACCTGAACCTACCTGCCTCACAGGTTCCAAGAGAGAAGCTCCTGGACACCTATGGGAGACACCCACACATGGCTTCACAGTCTACTTCATAATCGTCAGGAATTAGAAAGCAGCTCACCGTAAAATAGGGCTCACAAAACTCCAATCCACATGCCAAATCTAGCCTGTTGCCACCTGTTTTTGTGCCACCTAGCATCTCAGAATGGTTTTTACAGTTTGAAAGGACTGCACTTTACATGCTTCTATACATACCTACACAGCAGTCTCAATTTTTGTTTCAGTCACGAAAACTAAATTAGTTACTTTACTGGACCTTTAAGAAAAGGTGGGCCAATGTCAATACAGCAGATAAAGACTCAAATAACCACTCCTGGTTCAAATTCAGGTTCTGCTTCTTACCCTTGCTAAGCTCTGACTGTCTGAGATTCAGAGTCGCAGTCCACGACCACCTAGCTCCCTGCAGGAGCTGCGTAGAAGTCCCAGGTGGTGCACAGAATCCTGTTACAAAGCACACGGTTAAAACCAAAAGCAAAATTCCAGTAGAGGAGCCTGAAAGACTGCCAGAGAGGGAACCTGTGTGTGTGTGTGTGTCCTGGGCAGTCAAAATGCACCACAAGCCAAGTTCGTCAAGTGGAACATTTTAAAGGAAAATGCAGATTTCCGCAGAGGCATTCCCACCCACTGAAGTACAGACATTAACTCTGTCTCCTTCCTGTCCACGTGCCTTCTAAACCAACCACCCCATCCCAAAGCCTGGTCAGCTTAGACACGAGAAATTAGCCTCCAACTTGCACTGAGAACTCAGGAAAGTGTAACAAGGATCAGACAGAGAGCTTCCTCTGCAGGAAGTGAGTCTGGATTCCAATCCCAGGTGGGGCCTACTTAAAGCCAGCAGACTGCTGGGGGACAGGTCACCTGTGATGTAGGCAAACAATGGCCTCAAAGTACCTAATGTGTGTAGAGATGGTGCAGCCAGGTGCACAAGCCCTGCTCATCTCAGCACTGGCCTCGGCACAAAAATTCCTGACCATGTAGGGCTGTGCTGTGGCTGGCACGACACCAGCTGGCACTACCAGGCCTACTGCTGCCAACCACCCGCCTGGACACCATTACCTCCACCCTGGAAAACATCCCTCACACACATTGATGGCTGGGCTTCCTGCTGCCCAGATTCTACACTAAGGCATGCTGCCCCAGGTGACATCTGTTCCTGCTTTCAGATGGCCAGTGGGCAATGATGGAAGACAACAAATCCACCAACAAAGAAAGGTTTGATTGCCATTAAATTTGCATGCAAAGCCCAATCCACTCCTCAGCTCCCTGCAGGCTCTCCAGACCCAAGTCACTGCAGAATGCCGGATACCACTAGGGCCTTGTAGAAAGACTGGGTCAGGGCTAGGGTGGGTGAGTTTGTGTACTTTATTTCTAGGACATGGTGTGTACTTCCACTTTTGCTTTTACCCTCTTTTTCTCTTTGTTCAGCAAAAGTTCCCGCTGCAGAGCTGGTTTCTCCCATCCTGCTCATACTGCACATTTCAAATAGACTTTTTGGCATCCTTTTTTAAAAAAAGAAAGGACAACTGCAATTAGGGTTTCCAGGTAATTTGACGGAACTTGGAGCAATCTGTCTTAATTTTATCTGGAATCACAAAACTAACCAGATCTTAAGATGTTGTTTGGCTTTTTCATTTATGATGGGAATTTAGAGGCCTGAGAGTGTAATGTAAGTGACTGACCCAGAATCATTAACAGTAGCTAATGGCCCAGCCAAGAAGGACAACTGTGCAAGAGAAGGAGCAAGTGTGAGCCCCAGCTCTATAATCTATGAACCTAGAGAGCGAGGCAGAACTGCTGGTTCTCAGTTACATTGAGGACCACAATAGCATGGAATTCCTATCACAGTGTGGGGTAATTAGTATGTGTCAAAAATGTGACCATTCCTCTTCTTTCCTCTCCCAAGCCCATTGCACAAGTCTGTTCTCCCTCCAAATATGACCCTGTCCTATCTACCCCCATCCAGGCCAAGATCAATATAGGACAGTTCCTATCAGCTCCCAGTCTTTATATGAGGGGGAGAGGTGTTTGTCCTGACCAAACCAACAGCACCCTGCTGCTTGGGTCCAGCTTCTGCCAGCTGACTGCAGTCATATACTGCCATACAAGTTTCTTTTCCTTTACAAAATCTCTTTCCTACCAAAGCACCCCGCTCCTTTGGAGTGTCAAGCAAGAAATCCATGAGCCAGAATTGACTAGACAGTGCTACCAAGCAGAATCCACCACCAGATGCACAGAAAAGAAGCCAAAATTCCTGTATGCAAATAACAAACTCACTGAGAGAAATGAGAGAAATAACACCTTTCACAATAGCATCCAAAAGATGAAATATCTAGGAATCAATCTAACAAAGGATGTCAAAGACATCTATATTGAAAACAGTACTCTGAAGAAGGAAATTGAGGAGGATATTAGAAAATTGAGAGACATCCTGTGCTCTTGGGTAGGAAGACTTAATATAGAGAAATGGTCATACTTTCAAAACTGTTATACAGTTATACAGATTCAGCACAATCCTGATCAAAACTCCAATAGCAGCCGGGGATATAGCTCAGTGCACAGCACCGGCCTAACAAGCACAAAGTCCTGAGTTTGATCCCTGGTTAAAAAAAAAAAAAAAATTCCAATAGCATATCTCACAGAATTAGAACAATCCTAAAATTTATCTGAAAGACCTATCAGAAGAGACATAGAATAGCAAAGGCAATCCTGGGCAATAAACACAAGATGAGGAAATCCCTGACTTGAAATTATACTATACAGCTGTGATAAAGACAGCGTGGCACCAAAAAAAAAAAAAAAAGACCCAAAGATCAGTGGAACAGATTAGAAGACCCAGAAACAACTCCAGTCACACTAAGCCACTTTATCTTGGACAAAGGTGCCAAATACATTCATTGGAAGAGAGAGATAGCCTCTTTAATAAATGATGGTGGAAAAACTGGCTCTACACAGGTCAAAGATTAAAAACAGGTCACCATGTACTAAGCTAAAATCTGAATGGATCAAAGATCTTAATATGGGCTGGGGATTTAGCTCAGTGGCATAAGCGGCTGCCTGGCAAGCACAAGGTTGTGAGTTTGATCCCTGGTACCAAAAAAAAAAAAAAAAAAACAACTTAATACTAAATCCGCTGGAAGATAGAGTAGGGAAAACTATTGAAGACATTGGTGTAGGCAAAGACTTTATGAATAAAACTCCGACTGCACAGGAACTATTACAAAGAATCAACAACTGGGATTTCATCCTATTGAAAAGCTTTTGCATAGCAAGAGAAACCACCAACAGAGTCAAGAGACAACCCACAATGTGGGAGAAAATGTTTGCCAGCTGTACCTCTGATAAAGGATTACCATTGAGGGCCAGGGGTTTAGTTCAGCGGTATAAGTGCCTGCTTGGCAAACGGGAGGTCGTGAGTTCAGTTCCAGGCACCAAAAACAAACAAACAAACAAACAAACAAAAACCCCAGTCCTCCCAGATTTAAAGACTCAATCCAAAAATGAGCTTCTGGGATAAATACATACTTCTCAGATGATGAAATACTAACAGCAAATAAATATATGAAAAAATGTTCAACATCACTGGTCATTATAGATATATAAATTAAAACAACACTGGGATTCCACCTCAACCTGGAAAGGATGGCTATTACCAGGAAATCAACCAATAATGAATGCTGGAGAGGCTGTGGGGATAAAGGAACCCTCTCCACTGTTGGTGGGCATTCAGACTGGTGCAACCACTGTGGAAATCAGTGTGGAGATTCCTCAAAAAACTGGGACTAGAAGTCCCATTTGACCCAGCTATTTCCCTTCTAGGTATCTTCCCAAAAGATATGACATGACATATGTGAATCCATGTTTATAGCAGTACAATTTGTAATAGCTAGATCTTAGAAACAACCTAAACACCCACTGACTGAGGAATGGATAAAAAAGATATGGTATTTTTATACAGTGGAGTACTACTCAACCGTAAAGGATAAACTGGAGACTTTTATAGGTAAATGGATACAACTTGAGACCAAAAGAAGTCAAAACGCTTTTCCAATTCAGTTACAGACAGCCCAGAGAAGAATTCACCAGCAAGTTTCATGATAAGAGGACAGTGAGTTCTTTCCCTAGAAAGGACCACTGAGCAAGGACCATGACAAAGAACTATTTGTCATGTTGCTAGTGGTCCCCAAAACCATCCCAAAGCAGAGACTGGACCAGTGTGGACCCAGTTGAGAGCATCTTCTGAGCTCGGCTGGATATTTCCAAAGGTCATCAAGGAAATAAGGAAGTACAGTGGGGCCCCAACTATATCACCCCCACTCCTACCTATCTTAACCTCAGATCCTGCTTCTCTGATTCTTTGGATGAAAACTCCACATGGATTTTTGGGAGACACAGGTCTCTTTACCTGATGGAACTGCTTTAATAAGATCCTATCCAAAAATGGGGCAGAAAAGAATTCAATGGTGAGCAGAAGATTAAAATTAAAACCAAAGGCAGTCTGGAACATTTATAGAAGGTAATCTGGCAGCAGACATCAAGGGTCTTAAAACCATTCACACCTCTGACTCATTAAATGACAGGTCCGGGCTGGGGATTTAGCTCAGCAGCATAAGCACCTGCCTGGCAAGTGCGAGGTTGTGAGTTTGATACCGATCCCCAGAAACTAATAAATGACAGGTCCCTATTCCCTCAAGGACAAAGTCAGAGATCTGAATACAGTACTAGGCATAGTAGCATATACTTGTAATCCTAGATATAAGTCAAGAGGATCACAAGTTCAAGTCCAGCTTGGGCTGCCTCAAAAACAAAAAGAGTGAGAAAAGAAAGCCAAGTTTATTTTGTTGTTTTGTTCTGGAGACAGGGTCTCACTGTATTGCCCAGGCTGGTCCTCAACTCCTAGACTCAAGTGATCCTCATGGTTCAGTCTCCAGAGAAGTTGGCACTTACATGCACATGCTGCTGTGGCTAAATTATACACTTTGAGTGAGTGAGTTATAAGGTACATGAACTGTATCTCGATGAATTGTTTATCTAAGAAGGATTTACCTGGCATGGCAGCGCACGCCTGTAATCTCAGCTCGCTGGGAGTCTCAGGCAGGAGAATTGCAAGTTCAAACCCAACCTGGGCAATTAGCAACTCAGCAAGACCCTGTTTCAAATTCTAAAAACAGATGTTTGCTGAAACATTATTATAACCAGCTGGACACAAGGAACTAAATAATCAACAAAATTCATTAAAATTAGATAAATTAAACTATAAATCTTATTACAAAGCAGTAGTATATCTCTTAAAAATGTTTAATAATACAAGCAAATGATCATATTAATTGACAAAGGATGAACATCCAACTATAAAGCAAGTCCTCAGCTCCATAAAGTAATTTTGATTCTGATTATAAAGTTGGGGAGAAAAAAAAATTTTTTTTGAGATAAGGTCTCCTAGCTATAGTCGTGGCCGAGTGGTTAAGGTGATGGACTAGAGATAAGGTCTCCTTACGCAATTCAGGTTGGCTACAACCCACTATGGAGCCCAGCCTGGCCTTGAACTCACAGCAATCCTCCTGCCTCAGCCTCTCAAGTGCTGTGATTACAGGCATGTGCCACCATACCCTGCAAAAAATGCAATCTTAACTTAAACAGAAACACTGCCTCCTAAAAGTTTCTAATTATTAATGGCAATCTAGCCTTCTAGTTATGACATAAAGAAAACTGTATCTATTCCCCATGACAGCCTTTCAAGATACATACTAAGGTTTAAACCAGCAGTTAAAGCCAGCAGTTAAAACTGTGGCTACAGAATAAAATCACCAAAAGAGCTTTTCAAAAAACTCAGACTCAGTCAGGCATGGTGGCAAACACCTGTAATCCCAGCTACTTGGGAGGATGAGGCAAGAGGACTGCAGTTTGAGGTCAGCCCGGACAACTTAGCAAAATTCTGTCTCAAACAAAAACAAAAACTCACTCACTAGGTGGCCCTATGTTGTGCCACCCTTGAAGAGGGGCAGGCTACCCGACTAACAAGAAATGAAATCTCACTCTTACAAATGCCAGGAACTGAATTCTGCCAACAACCTGAGTGAGCCAGAAGAGTATGCAGAAGCCCTGATGGGAATGCAGGCCCAGTCAACACTGTGACTGCAGCCTTGGGAGACCATGAGCAGAGAACCCAGCTGTGGTGAAGAGAGAAACTGTGACATTTAAAAACAAAGCAAAACAAAACAAAACAAAACCCTCATGAATCAGACTCTACAGGGGTGATCACAGATGGCGTGTGTGTGTCTGTAAGTGTGTGACTTTTTCACTACATGAGCAGCTGACCTGTAAATCTACTGCCCTTCATCTCTGCCACGCCATATACCTACATCTCCCATAAACACTCTATTCCCTGGGCCTAGCGGCATCAAGCATTGTGAGACTATGGCCTCCTAGGGTTTAGACACTTTCCTGAGCACTAAGTAAGTGTGGGCTTCTTAATACCTACGTTATCCTGCTGACCCGCAAGAGGTCGCAAACCAACAAAACAAAACACACACACACAAAAACAACAAAAAGAAAGAAAAAAGCCAACTTTCAAATGAACCACAGGCCAGCCCACCCTCTAAAAAGTCCCCTGTGGGCCAAGGATTTCACTCAGTGGCGTAAGTGCCTGCCTGGCAAGTGCAAGGTCATGCGTTTGATCCCCGGCACCAAAGAAAAGTCCTCTTTTAACTTCAAATCATGGTGTACACCTTTAATCCTACCACATGGGAGGCTGAGGATCACCATGAGTTCCAGGCCAGGCCAAGCTACATGGTAAGATTCTGTCTCTATATAAATA
>PVJX010050013.1:0-10838 GCA_004027295.1 Dolichotis patagonum | reverse complement strand
TACTGCCTTCCCTGAGAAGATTTTTCAGTCTGGTCTAGACAATCTGAGCGCAGTGGGCATTGAAGATTCAGCAAAGTACAGATTGCACAAAAATGCCTGTCTTCATGGAAATTATGTTCTAATGGGGAGAGACAGACAATAAACAAAATAAATAAGTAAAGCAGGGAGAAGGCACTAGGATGTTTATGGGGTGGGTTTTGCAGTTTCAAATAGGGGAGGTCTCATTATAAAGGTGACATCTGAGTAAAGACCCAAAGAAGACTAGGAAACAAGCCGGTGTTGCAGGCTGAGGGAGCAACAGCTAGCGCTGGCAGAGACGCATGTCCAGCACGCTCTTGGCCGGCAAAGGGAGCCACTAGGGCTGGAACAGAGGGCAAAATGGTGGAAGGCCGTGTCATGACAGGAGAGCAGGGTCAGGTTGGGTAGGATGTGGGTGAGTGAGATACAGAGTGCAGGAATCCTGTGATCCTTCTAAGGACTGCACTGCGTGGAACAGAGGACAAAGCAGCCACATTCTAGCAGTCATTTAGGCAGGAGATGCTGGTAGCTTGGATGAAGGTAGAAGCAGTGTAAATAGAGAAAAGCGCTTTAAATTCTGGCATTGGCTGGTAGGTTTGATATGTTAAGAAGGGAATTAAGGATAATATTAAGGTTTTTAGAACTGAAAAGATGGAATTGCTGTGCAGTGCAGTAAGGAAGACTGAAGGATAGGTTTTGGAGTAGCTCAGTTTGAAACAGATTAGGTCTGGGATCCTTTTTAGATGTTCATATGGAGATATTGAAGAGGCAGGTGAAAAAAATATTTGTTCATTTCAAGGGAGAAATCTGAGCTGGATACATAAATTTAGTAGTGGTCACCTTTGGTGCTTCTTAACGCTTGAAGACGAGAAGAGATCACCAGCATCAAGAGGTCGGGGGCAGGAGGAGCATCCAGCGCACACGCTGGGGAGTAGCGGTGGGGGCTGCCGGGGCCAGGTGGTGTCTTGGTGAGGGCGGTGTTTCTGAAGCCAAGAGGGAAGTGTTTGCTCTGGCCAGGCTGCCCAGAGGTCATGTAAGATGAAGCCTGAGAACTGGCATTTGGATTTGGTAGAAGGCATCGTACGTGTCCTTTGACGAGCACAGGAGGGAAACCCTGCTCAGAGGAGGTCTAGAGGGAGACGCAAGCTGGGAGCACCATGTGTAGACAGCTGTTGGGAGAAGTGGACCATGAAAGACTGGAAAGCAGCATGGCGGTGTCCCCACCCTCTGGAGGCTTCGCCACACAGACACTCCTGCTGCTACCTGGCTAGGAAGAGTTGGTTTTGCAGACATCTAGTCATTATCATTAATCTTTTTGTTTTCTCTCCTGATAGCTGTCATTTTGGGTTGCTTCCCTCGTTTACTTTGATGGTGCCTAAATTAGGACCTACTGAAATCTTGCTTTACTTCTGATACTCAAATAGGATGAAAAAATATTGAGCCACTGTGTTTAGGACAGAGATACTGCCTTCCACAGTAGGTTACCAGGCCTGTCAGTTTGGAGACATGAGGTTTCCTGAGACTTGGGGTAATGCCATGTGAACAGAGGACAGCTCATGTTTATGGAGTTCGCCATGCCAGCACAGTGTTGGGTGTTTTAAACCCATCATCCTTTTCATCATCTTAGCTATGTGGGGTGGTAGAGCCTTGTATAAAGAACGTTACAGGTAGATATGTGCGGTTTGTGACAACCTTCTTAGCACCTTGCTTCATCTTACCAGCTTTGATAGCTCGTTAGAATACCCAGGGATGCTTTATGACTGCCTCTGAAGTACCAGGCACATTGGTAGAACTGGGCAGTAAAAGAAATCACATTTCAGGTTACTCTAAAAAGATACTGTGAACTTCTGGTTAAGATAGCCTTTGCTTTCTTAAACTGAGAGGCTAGATTTTGGCAAAAACACTCCAGTCCGATGAAAAGCCTCCTGAAGATCTTAAATCTTTAGAATTTACAGTTCCCCTTTACCCATGGGTTTTGTTGTCCCTTTCTGCAGTTATTGATTTTTCCTGGTGCCTTTTCTGTATCTGCCTGGCAGTACCCACTTCTTTATGGATTTACTGCTCATCTTTTTTACCCTACTCTCTTTAGAAAAATACTATGTCAAGCTTTTATCCTTTCCATCAAGTTACAACAATTTAAAGTTAGATTGTGCTTCTGGCCTACACATGTTGACGGTGACCCTTAACAGTGTTTGAATTATAGGGTGGTTTCCAGGTAAACATCTGAGTGCAGTGTATCTTTTTATGTGTGGACCTCACTTCTTATTTACATATCTCTAGGTAGAGATATTCCGGAGTTGGGTAAAAAGAAGTTCTGTTTTGAAATGACACTTTTTTTGGTGCCATCTAGGAATGCACTATTTAAAAAATTTTGAACTTTGTAGGCACATTTTCTTTTTAAAGGAAGAGGAAAAATGATTTTTAAAAATGTGTTGGCAAAACCTGAAAAAGCTCTTTAAAAAAGAACCATAGACTGACAAGAGAATAGAAAGAAATGATTACTGATTATTTCAATTTCCAGTAAATTACAAAGCATACGTAATAGGCCTTGAAGAGAGATGATTCCTGTGGCATACTTCATGGTGCCTTCACAGATAAGCGTGCAGATGAAAATGAAACGAACTGTTTCAGCCTGGCACATCTATACCATTTTGGTGGAGTGAAAATGAGTGAAATTGAAATAATTCTATCACTCCTTTCTGAAAGTAAACCATATAAATATTTTTCATGTGTTTCAAGAGAATAATGCACTTACAGGTTTGCTGCAAAGAAACAATTTTGAATCAGAGGTAACTAAAGAGGTATAAAAATACAGATATAGTAATGGTTTATATAAATCACACTGCTGTTTGAAATTTTGAAATGTTCCTTGTAGCTAATAATTAATTAATTTTGTACTGGAGAGTAAAACCAATGCCTTCACACTCAGCTATTTCCCTCCCTTTTCTATTTTTTGAGACAGGGTTGCACAGGCTGCGCTGTTTGTGATCTTTTGGCCTAAGCCTTGCAGAATGCTAGGATTTTTAGTGTGCACCATCTTTCCCAGTAAGAACTTTTTAAAAACAACTTAGAACTTAGCAAAATTTTTGAAGTAGGAAATAAATTTAATTCATATAGTCATTTCTCACATATTTATTAAAAGCTATGTTCCATATGATATTAAAGAGAAAAAACTGCCCCTCCATTAAGGAGGTTATAGTCTAGAAAAGGAAAATGATAATGAACAATTCAGTAGATAATTTTATCAATTCACTTAACATATGGTAAGGGCTGTGTAGAAGTTTACTACCCTCTACCCAAGTGTTAGGGAGTGAACCCCAGACCTTTTCACTGAACTACACCCCCAGCCGTTTTTAGTTTTTATTTTGAGTAAGGGGCTTACTCAGTTGCTAAGTTACCAAGTTTGGACTTGGAATCCTCCTGCCTTAGCCTGCCCAAGTGCTGGGATTACAAGTTTGTACCACCATACTCAGGCAAGTTTGGAAGTTTTGGGGGCCTCCCTGAGGAAATGATGACTAAGCCGAGACCCGAGCAGACAGGATGTACCCTGGCAAAGGGCCGGGGGGAGGGGAAGAAGATGCAGAAAGTTGGGGCATGTGAGGATGAGAAGGAGCTTGGTGCATTCCAAACACCAGAAGAAGCAGAGAGCTGGGCAGTACAGGTGGAGCAAGCGAGCCAGGGTAAAGAGGTACAGAATAATGCTGGGGTGATGAACTGAGGTTGGATGTCTTAGGGTTTAGTAAGTAAACTTAAGCTGGCACCAAGGAGAAGTGATAAAAGAATTTTTAGCATGTTGCTATTATTACAGGATCTTGGATAGACATCTCCAAAGGTGTACAAGTGGCCAGTAAAGATATGAAGAGGTATTTGGCATCATTCATTAGTCATTAGAGCATGTAAATGAATGCCACAATGAGAAATCACTTTACGCCCAGTAGGACAGCTGTTATAAAAATATAACAAAAAGCTGGGCATGGTGGTCTTGCCTATAATCCCAGCACTTGGGAAGCTGAGGCAGGAAGATTGTCACAGGTTCAAGGCCAGCCTGAACTACATAGTGACACACTCTCAAAAAACCAAAAACCAGAGAAGCCTTCCAAAACAGAAAATGACAGATGTTACCAAGCATGTAGAGAAATTAGAATCCTTGTACAATCCCACTAGGAATGGAAAATGGTGCAGCCACTGTGGAAAATAGTTTGGCAGTTCCTCAAAAAGTTAAATGCAGAATTACCATATGATCCAGCAGCTCTACTCCCCTCCTCTAGACCCAAAGGAACTGAAAGAATTTAAAGACGTGCTTGTACACCAGTGTTCACAGCAGCCAAAAGGTAGAAGTGTCCCTCCACAGATGAATGGATAAACAAAATGTGTGGGTATTCAGTAAAATACTGTCCTGAAAAGGAATGAAAATGTCATACATCCTACAACAAAGATGAACTAGGAAAATATTACATTAAATGAAAATAGGCCATAACCAAAAGGACAATCATTGTTATGATTTTATTTATATGAAATACCTGTGATAGGCCAATTCCTAGAGACCAAAAGCATCATACAGACTGGAGGTGCTGGGCTTTGGAAATTATTGTTTAATGGACACAGAGTTTGTTTGGGATGATTAAAAATTATAGAAATGGATAGTAATGTGAATGTACTTACCGACTCTGAATTGTGCACTTAAAAGATTAAAATTATTAAAATAGTATGCAGAAAGTCACCGTGTGCAGTGGTACTTAGGTACTGGTTGTTCCCTGGAGGCACGAGAGTACCCAGTGAGTTGTTCTGTCTGGAAAACCTAGCCGGTCACAGGCAATTGACACAAGTTCTAAGCTTGCACGTGGAGTACCAGATAAACGGTGTGTACCAGGACAAAATTTTCACATCAGACTGCACTGAGTACCTCATTTGACAAGTTTCAGGCAGTCAAGTACCAAAGTCTGACTGTGTATCAGTTAGGGATGCCTTTTAGTACAAATCAAAGGAAATTTTGTCTTACATCATCAGAATGCTTATCCTTCTCAGAGAAGAAACGTGGAGGCGGGTGCCCTGCAGCTCAGCAATACCTTCAGGAGCCAGGCTGTTTCCGTTTCTCCCGCTGATATCCTTAGTATGTTGGCATTTGCCCTCCTCCTCGTCTCCGAAGGTCCCACCTGTCTGCCCTGCCCCTGCCCCAGCCCCTGTCCATGTTCTAGGCAGGGAGGAGGAGGACTGGCAGGACGGGGACCATCTGTATCAGGAATGTGAAAGCTCTGTGCTTGGAGCTCGGGTCACCCCACATTGTTTCTCCTCACATGCCGCATCTAATCCACAGCGAATCCTACTGGCCTTACACCTTCAAAATATCTCCAGAATTGGGTCCACTTGTTCTGTAGCCTCAGCTGCTTTCCAGGGCTAAGCCACCCCCATCTCTCGCTTAGATTATTGCACGGATGTAATACTTTGTCTCTCTGTGTACTTCTAGTTTTACACTCCCTATAGTCTGTTTTCAACCTTGGGAATAGTTCGTGTTTTTTAAATTTAGGACATAATTCATCTACCATAAAACTCAACTTTTTAATAGAGTACAAGTCAGTGTTTCTAGTATATTAGAAAGGTTCAGCAACCACCATCACTATCTAAGCCCAGGGAGTGTTCTTTTTTTAAACATAAGTCAGAAGCCTGTTAAATCATCTAAACAGGCCAGGAATTTAGCTCAGTGGCCTAAGTGCCTGCCTGGCAAGCGTGAGGTCATGAGTTCAATCCCTGGTACCAAAACAAACAAAAAAACCCAACCATCTAATCATCCTTGTCTTATTCACGGTAAAAGCCAGATCTCTCTTGACTGCTCTTCAAGACTCTACTTGGTCTGGTCGCACTTGCGTCTCTGGTTTATTCCTCTCACACTCCCCTTTACTGAGATAGGGAAGTTTGGAAGAGCCTCATGGTGGGTGTGGAAAGACCCAACACTGAGTACTGGGATGTAGCCTATCCCAGCCTGAGTAGCTTGAGTTTGAGATGTGTGTGGGTCATCCAAATGGAGATTTTCAGAGAGACTTGGACACATAGGAGATACAAATTAGGAGTTACTGACCTGCAACAGCACTTTGGTGGGAGCCCTGGGAGTAGATGACACCAGCTGTTGAGAGAGGGTACAGAAGAAGACCTTAGGTCCAGCTTTAGTCTCCTGCCAGTTCTCTGGACAACCATGTCTGTTGTCTCCTCTCTGCGTACTTTCTCTGGAAACTTAGGGGTTGATCGTGTGAAGTTTGCCACCGTGCCTCTCAAAATGACTGGTTTTATATTAAATTTGCTAGAAGCAGAGGAAGCAAACAGGAATTTTACTAATTCTTGGTAGATATTCAGAGTGCAATCAGTTAAAAAATGAGAATTTTATAATTGGTTTCTATGTGCGTGCTCCAGTTATAAAATTCCCTCCTGTTTGAGCTGTTTTCTGTTGCCTGTTCTTTCTTCTACCTCTCTTCCTCTTCTCTTACTTTCCTCAGATAGTTGAGTACTATGTACAAAGCATTGTGTAGGCATAGGTGATGTATTAGTAAAACCAAACCAAATCATGAAACTTGTCATCCATTTTCAGCAGCACAGTGTTCAAATACTCTACTATTCTGACATGCATTTTAAGAATTTTCATGCTTTTTATATGGGGAAGAGTGGAAGGCCTAAAATAAAATTAGAATAAATATAAATAATATGTATTTCACTTTAGGAGTCTGTCATCTGAGAATACCAGAAAAATGTAGGTTTTTATTTACCATTTTGCCTTTGTCCAACATTAAGATGGCTATTGTGCTTTTTTCTTGGACTTGCTATCTTGATCAAGCTGTGAATATATATGAAAGTGAAAGCCCCTGCTCAGTACAGACCATAAGAACGTGGTGCGTGGGTAGAGTATTGCCACTGTAGTATATGGCATCATAGAACACTGCGTGAGATACATCGCGCTCTGCTTTGCTTTAGAGTTACATTCAGAGTACAGATTTGGTTTTATTTTTTCGATTGTATGAGCCTTTAGGTATCTTAACACTTGCTTCCAGGGAGGCACTGCTGAAGCTCTCCTGCTCAAGTCTTTGGTGTCCGTAGATAGCAGTTTTTCCTTGAGATAGACTTTATTTTATAAATCTTTATAAAGTTGGCCCCTTGGGTTGACCTTAGGATATAAGACATACTGATTCTGTTTAGTGCTTTAAAAAGAACACAAAGTAAATCCTGAACAGAGCTAGGATTTTCTCTTTGTTAGAATTTTGTATCTGCTTTTATATCACATAAATGCCTAGGGCATTTAAAAATGGACATGATTTTATAAATCTTAAATCAAAAATAAATGCTTTATAGGTTTGGGATTTGCAAGTATGTAATGCTCTATAAGTCAGTGAATCCATTGTAACAATAAAGTATATTGTAACATAAACCTATTATCAAAAAATATGGCTTATAGATTACTAGCCTAATCCATAAAATGGGCCCCACTGTGGAGCATTTTGTGTTTATTATACCTCCAAAATGTGTATTATTACTTAGTACGTATTAAACACAGCCATTTCTTGAGGACTGAACAAGATTAAAAGATGGAACTTGACCCAACCAAAAAATTATTTGATACTCTGATATAGGAGCAGGGAGAAGAAGAAAAGCTTTGCCTTTTTCTGTCTCCTTTTTTGGTGCTTGTGCCTCTAATATATGTTTGATGCCTAAACAATTTCAGTCCTATTTCCAAGTTTGGATACATAAAAAAAAATGCTCATAATTCTCATGTCCTGTTCATTGTAGGTATTAGTGAAGAACCTTAACTTTTAGAGGAAAACCACCAGTAACTGAGCATCCTTCCTCTTCATCCTGTGTGAAACCTTTAAGATTGGTAATCTCCCACCTCCCACCTCCAGGTTTCTAGCACATGCATTTTTCTTAGCTTGTATACTCTAAGTGAGCACAAGTTTTCTTCAGTTACTCGTCTACAAGCTTATCCCATATGGAGGCTAACACAAATTCATGCTTTAAAATATCTTAATACCTATAGTCAAATCTCATTTATATCTTATATGTGCTATATCTTACGTGTGCTAGATTTTTTTATATACAAGTTTAATTGGCTGAACTATCATTTTTGTTTCCCTCATTTGGCTTGTACCCAGAAAGGTAAGTCTTTTTTCATGTTATCCTGAGGAAAAGATAATCAGATGAATCTCTTTAAAACATTAATAGACATTTCAAAGTCAACCAGAACTGATTTGTGAGTTGTTTTGATCATCTGCCTTTGGATAACATAAGTGATCAAAAGTCAGCTGTGGCACAATGTAATTCTTAAGCAGAACCGTGGTCATCTGGTTAAAAATATACTAGCCATCTGTCCTAATGGGATATAGGCCTCAGAGCCTCAGATTCTTCATTCCACCTTGGGAATTAATTTCAATCCTGAGATTATTTGGTTAGAGGAAAAAAAAATAAGGCCAATGTTGGTAGTATTGTGTTAAACTATGATACCAACATTAACGAATGTTGAATTTGCTGTTGACATTAGTTAAATGTGGAACAAATGATTAAAAATGGTAAACAAAAGTCTGTATACTTAGTAAGTTTAGATTAAAAAATTGATTTAGATAATTAGAGGTATCAAAATCACTTCTGTTTACATATGAGAAATGTTAAAAGAATGCTGTGTAGATAATAACTGTCACACACAGAATGTACTTGAATTTAGATTTGAAAATCAACTAGTACTTTTATCATTTCTCTTGCTCTTTCCACTCCCATTTGCCTTTTATCATTAGTGTTGACAGTGTATATGTTCCTTGGAAACCCCTTAATTTCCCCTAAGTAATTTGCAAGTTTGTCTCTTGGGTTTAATGCTATGGATTCAAACATTACTTTTTTATCTTAAGAGACGAATGAATTCCTAGACATTGGATGTGTAGGAGTAGATTCATACTGTACTGGGAGATGTTTTTCTGCCACATTAGTTCTTCCATACTATGAATTTACAGTGTGGTGGCATTAAATATGTGGTTCTGATGTTTAATTTAATCAGTATCTGTATTATTAAGGGTATAGATTAAGCTATTGTGTCAGAGACTCAATCACTTTCATAAAAGTGGGTTATTTTTTTCTCACCCATTTGGGACTGGTAAATAGGCTTTTGTAATGGCTGGTGTCTGGATGCCCTCCCAAAAATCTCATGGGGTCATAGATAGGGCTCTGCACAGGTGGCTGGATCTAGAATGTGTGATGCTGGGACCACAGGTGAGTGAGTACTAAATTAGTCCACTGATTGGTTTGGCATGATTCTGGGTAGGATTAAAGGTACGCCACCATGGGTTTGAGTGCTACCTGCCCTAAGACATGTAGCCTGGATAAGACACAGGTGACGGAAAGAGCGCCCCTGCTTGTTGACTGTTGCCGTTCTGCCACCTGCCTTCTGGCTGCCCTGCTTTGCCATGCACTGTTTCTCCTCTGCGATGCCCCTGACGTGGTGCCCTGCCTTGGAGCTGGCTGACCATGGTCGGAAACCTCTGTGAACTCTAAGCCAAATAAAACCTTTTTCCTTTAACTTTGAGTGTTGGATATTCTGTCTCAGCAGTAAGAAAATTAACTAAGACAGCCTTCCTGACTCTTCTGATGTAACGTTCTTAATATTCTGGTGGATTCATGAAAGCGGAGAAGGACATGCCCAATGTATTCAGACCAAGACCAAGACTTGGAAATGTCATACATTACTACCACTCATATTGTACTGGGGAGAACTTAGCTACTGGCCACACCTACTGGCAACAGAAACTGAGAAGTGCAATATTAAGTTTGGTAGCCACATGCCAGCTAAAATTAGCTGTAGAAGACAAGAGAACAAATTTTGAAGGTCAACCACTTCATTGGCTATTTTATGTTTCCTTTGTAAAAAATTAGTGACATGTTGGGGAACAGCAAAGTGAAGCACGTTTCCTGGCTCTTTCCCAATCTCAACTTCTCAAAATTAAGTAAAAGTCAAAGAGATAGGCTTGCCAGTTAACTCGATGTATTAAACCTCCAAAATCAGAAATTGATAAAATCATTCCGTACCCTGTGGGAATCTTTGATAATGTGTTTGTATTTACATATCCACAATCTAGGTCACTCAGAAGACTTGGTAGCCATTTGCAGTGGATACTAAGAGGAGCTTTGCTGAGACAGATTCTGGGAGAATACACACACACACGAGTGGGGAGCACTCCTGCCTGTCCTCAGTGCTGGCATCCCGCTTCCTTTGGAGTTCTGACACCTTGGACGTCCTCTGGACTCCTGCACGGTTCTCTGTACACAGAGAAAATTCACCAAACAGTCTATAAATATTTCTGGTTTTCATGAGAGTTATTTCACATGATGTATTCTCTCTTTCCTTAGGAAATTAGTTTCTGATTATTTTTGACTTCTATTGAAGAGGTTTAACTAATAAACAATAGAATGTGCTGATCATGCCAGCATGTGTTTTATGAATTAATAAATCATTCCAATGCCTGTGTCAGTCTTATGGAGAAAAGGGGATCTGTTTACTCTTTCATCATGAGTTTTGAAAAACTTAGTAAAGGGCAAAGGTGAAAACAGCGTGGGGCCTGGGTGTGGTGGTGCACACCTGTAATTCCAGCATCCTGGAAGGCTGAGGCAGCGAGATTGCACATTCCAGCCCAGTTTGGGCAACTTAGTGATTCAGCAAGATCCTGCCTTAAGATTAAAAATTTTTTAAATGAGTAGGGAAGTAGCTTAATGGCAGAGCACCCTGCGTTTGATTCTCAGTACTGTGGGAGGAGGCAGGAGAGCAACAACAACAAAGACTCTTCGGGTTTATTCCCTAGTGT
>PVJX010050012.1:0-10840 GCA_004027295.1 Dolichotis patagonum | reverse complement strand
TACCTTCTTGTCTTCCCTTTGCTTCCTTGCACAGACAATGGTCTCGAGTAGCATGTTGAATAGAAACAGTAACTGTGTACAAGTATCTATGCCTTTATCCTGGTCTCACAGGAAATGCATTAACAACTTCTTTATTAGGTATCCTATGGGCTGAACTTTTTAAGTTGTGCATTTCCCTTTGTTCTTCCTTTACTGAGATTTGCAATAATTTGTTATGTCCAATTTTATCAAACTGCTTGTCTTCATCAAAGTAGATGAATTTTATTTGCTCTTATTTTCACTAATATAAAAAACTACTTTGGTATATACGTATTTACTTATATTTGCATTCTTCAACTTTGGCTTGCAGGCATTGTTTTATTTATATATAGCTTTGGCTTTCATTTTGATGAGAACCATTTAAAATATGCTCATAGATTATTTTTGATCTGTCATGTTTTTATTGTGATTAAAAATACCAAAATTATGAGTATGTTAACATTAAACTCAAAATATTTTAATGTTTTTCCTATGACTCTTGGGTCATTTAGAAGTGTATTATTAATTACTTTTTATTGGGAAAAATTTGATTTATATCTTATTACTTATTTCTAGTTTTCCCATGGTAATTTTTCTGAATGTATGTGATCTTTGAAAATGTAGATACTGTACCAGTAAATTGATACACACTTTTTTCTTTTGCCATTGGAGGACTGCTATGGTTTGTATTTAGAAGGGGATTCTGGGAGGTGACCAGATGTGGTGTGTGATACTGGGATTATCACTGTGGTGCTGTGGTATGGATTAATTCACTGACAGGCTTAGCATATTTCTATCTGCCTGCAGATAATTCCAAACCCCACCTTGGGTGTGAGTGGCACCACCCAAGAGTTTGCATCCCAGATGAGATAAAAGTGCAGCCTGCTGCTGCTGCAGCTGTTCTGCTTCACAACCACCTTTGTCCTCTCCGATATCCCCTTGCGAGGCAACCCTGCCTTGGAGCCAGATGACTGCAGATTAAAACTTCTATAAACTGTGAACTAAAATAAACCTTTCCTCCTTTAACTTTCAATGTTGGGTGTTTTGCCTCAGCAAGAAGAAACTAACTACAATGAAAATATTGTGTATTTTATTTTCTGGTCTTTGAGAATTTGATTCTCAGAAATTTTGCGTTTCCTAGAACAATTTCTTTTGCACTGACTGTTTTTGGTTTCATAGCATTTCTGGAAATCTGTGGCTTGATGACTTTAAGCAGCTTTGGGGACAATCCAGCTTTATGTTGTACATATCACCGCTACCTCGTTCTCCTGTCCAATTACAGGTTTGTTTAATTTTTTACTACCATCCAATGCATGCACAGAACCCACCTTCTTTTTTAATCCATTCTTCAGTTCAAATACTATCTATTCATCTATTTTCAAGTCATTATCTTACTTCATTCCCAAATTTTAATATTGCTCACTAACTTCTTTAATTACTGTATACTTCATTTCTAGGATGTCTGATTATTTTATATAGTTCAGTTCTCTACGAAATTCTGTCTCCTGATATCATCCTAAAATTTTCTAATTAATACATGTTTGTGATGATAACTACATTCATCATGGGGAGTTGGTACATAAACGTATCAAACCGCAATCCGTTTTGAGCTTTTTTCCTGAACTATACTTGCCCTATCCTCAATCCCTAGATCTACTCTTTATCCATCTACTTTAACATATTCTTCATCATAATCTTAAAGCCCATTTCCAGTCCCTCCAACTTCTGAATCACAGTTAATCTATTTATATTTCTTTCTCTTCTTTTGTTGACTTGATAATTTTTAAATTAAAGTAGACATTGTATATGAAAAGATCATTGGGACCTTAAATCATTGTTTGTCCTCCTAGAAAAGATTTATCATATTTTCTCCAAGCAGCCAGTGTTTTTATAATTGCCATTTAAAAGGTCTCCAAATTCTATAGAATTTTTTGGTTCCACCTTTCCTATTATTATTCCTTTTAGGAATCATGACCAAGAGCTTCGGGTTTATATAGGCTCCTATCTCTTGGTATGTCTTGAGTTTTCTCTCTCTCTCTAGCGTCAAGACACAGAAAACTGTGCTGTGCTTTTTAGTCACATTCTAGTAGCTGTATTACTTCTAGCCTTGGGTAGCTTAGACAAAGTAAAGACTGTTAGGTTCATTTTAACAAGCTTGTCTCTGATTTGGGTCCTCAAGTTTTGACTGTCTTGGCTGTTTGCCAATGCTTTCAAACAGTGTTTATGTTAATTTTACTTTGACTTTGTAATTGGTCTTGAGGAAAGTGTTGAGATGTTATAAGATACTTCATCACAGGCATAATGGAATTCATCAAAGTGCTATAAATTTTGGAGGTAAGAACACCTGTCACATACTAATATTGTCATAAAGTAGCCATTGTGACATAGCTCTTATTCTCTTTAAACCTAGTCCACTCAATTGATTTCCCCAAAATGAAATCTGAATGTAAATTTACTCATTAAAAATTTCCAATGACTATCTGACACATACATCAGAATGATTTACTTTTATTTTCAGTTTTTCAACATTTCATGAAATTTACAAGTTGACTAGAAAATGTTAATTTAAGCTTTATAAATGTGACATCTCAATTAGTCAACTATATCTTACCATAAATATCATATAAATATATGTGAATTTTATTGTGAAATGTGAGACCATTTTAAGTTTTGACATAGAGTGCCATTTAATATCTTCAAATTGAATGAAAGAATCCTGAACTGTAAAGAGTCTCATTAGAATTTGCTCTTTACACTTGACAGATGTTTATTTTTAGTGTCTTTCCTTGTTCTCAATACATTCTGATATATAAGAAATTACCTAGGAAAGGTTTTATATTTTGTTTTCTATTTGTGCATGTCTTCCTTGTTATTTTACCCATAGCATGTAGAGTAATAGTGCCTTCTGTCCACCAACATAAAGGCATTTCTGTTTTAGCTCCTTCCCATTCATTCTTACTGTGCTCCTATTCCATATTATACATATTTGACTTCTAATATATATTTTATGTGTAAAATATTGATTATGTATTGTATAATTCTAATATCTATAAAACTCCTTAGATTTATTTGTTTGCAATTTTCCACATATATTTTTCTTTAAACTTCCAGAGATCAAAGTGTATATTTTAAGAGACATGGCATATATACATATGTCTTATTTAAAATCAAATTTCCACTCACTTCCAAGAAATATTTTAATTTTTAGAATTTTCATGTGTTGGATATGTGTACATTCTTTAGTCTGCCAAGACCACCATGAAAAATATCATAGACTGGGAGGTTTTCATAACACAAAGTTAGTTTTCTCACAGTTCTAGAGGCTGGAAAGTCCTAGTAGCAGAGGCTTATCCAGATCATTTCTGCTGAGGGTGCTTTTCTAGGCCTCCAAATACCAGCTGCATTGCTGCAGCAATGGGTTGGCTTTTCTCTAAAAATATTACTCCCGCCATGAAAGCTTTATTCTCATAAATCCATCAAAATGAAGTTTGTTAGGTTTTCTGACTCAGTAGAGAGGCAAAAAAATAAATAAATAAATAAAGAAGAAGAGGAGGAGGAAGAAGAAGAATCACCTTTATTGAAGACATGGAGAAGAGTGCACAACTTATGAAGCTGGGCCCCTTCTCTGGCCGAGACAAAGGGAGCTGAAGGTTGTTTGAACTCCAGCCAGAGTCTGAGTTTGGGAACAGATGTTGATGACACATGAGGAACTGACTGGAGTTTTCTTCACAAGAGAGAAAGGGAAGTTGTAGTCAAGACTGAGGGAAGGAGGAGGAGGAAGTAGTCATCAGGAAGACAAATCATTGTGTGTTTTTCTTTTATTTGGCCTTCTGCCATTTTAGACCACTAATTTATATTATATTAATTTATATTAGGGCAGAAACCTTTCATAATGATCTCTTGCAGATACCATTTCCAAAACAACACCACATCATGTCTAGCACTTCTATGTAGCTGTTTGGAGGAACATAGTTCAGTACAGCACTGCGAGTACATACAATTCTGTGTATCTTTATTTCTTCCTGTAGACATAAGGTTTTCTGGGCTTTTTGCTTGAGCTGAGCAAATCTGAAAGAGATAATGTCTTTCAGCTAAAAGCAAGGTTATGTTCTTGCTCAAGCATCCAACTATATATAGAAAATGGGAACGTTTTTCTGCCGGCCTTTGCCTCCTGAGGCCAGAAGGAAGCATTGCTAAACAGCCCAGGAGACCAGGCACTGTGTCCCAGCACGGCTTAGAGGAAGGCTTCTCCTCACTGGTCTTCACAGCCCTCTTAGAACTCAGGTTGGATATTGAGACAGGCCTGGGGGGAATCCGTCATCTGTTCACTGTTAAGTTCTTTGGCTTTGATTCAGTCAGCAGCATTTTAAATGCCAGCATATTGTAGCTTTAAGATTTAATTAAAGGGATTAACATAACAAATCCATGAAAAAGATAACCATATTATATGGCTTTGGGTTTACTAGTGGAACATAAAAATAATTGAGATAATTTGATTTTCTGCCTTTGGCAGTTTCTTTCCAAATTTATGCTAAACAAGAATCATTCCCAGTGAGTAGAGACCAGCTTTGGTCATATCATTTCGCCATACGGAAACTATTAGAACAGGTGTGAACTTGTATTACTCAATACTATTAATTATTATAATCAATAAAATGTAGTAAATCACTAAATGTAATAAATACTACTCTGTGGTCTTTATTTAGTTGGAAATTTTCAAAGATGTGGAGAAGCTAAAGAAAATCCTATTAAGAGTTTTATGTTTTTAAAGAAAATTAATGTCACTATTTTATTTTGGTAATAAAATACATAATGGGAAGGAAGGAGCCCTTTGCACATGGCTAAATCATTGCTGTGGAAAAAGTATTCGTTCAAGCAATTTACATCTTCAAAATGTGTCTCTCAGGTCAAAATGCTGCTGCCACTCACAAATGAGTTTCACTTTGCAGTATCTGATCCAGAATCTTTCCCAGAATAGCAAGTCTCGTGTCAAGTGATCAGAGCTTTTGGGGTTTATGTTCTTCTCAATTCAATCCCAGGCTTCTCCTCACCCAGTGTCACACATAACACTGGATTTGTAGTAGGTGGAAAGTTAAAACTCGTATCCTTTGCCAACTTCACTTTATTTCATTTTAATATAGCTTGGTTTTATTTATTTCATTTACTTTTATAAATGAAAGTGTAAAGAAGGATTTAGATGATATTTTACTATCTTATTCATAAACAGGAGTAATTTTTCACTTGACTACAGTGCACGCTCACTTTTCCATGATGAATAAGAAAATCATTCCTATTTACTTGAGGTATAAATTCATAAAAAAGTAAGACAATAATCTGATACTACATAAGCAAATCACACAGAGCCTGCTCATGCTCCCTGAAACTCATGCCCGTTAAATCACTAAATTGCTTGTCTTCTGGTTCTGTCCTGTTTCTCCCCTTCAATATGTGTGTTCTAAATATTTATAGTTTAATGTTTCACATGGGTTAGAATTGGTAGGCAGCAGTGAGGGAGGAATCTCACTACTCCTTCTAGCATGATCTAAAAACCAGGCAAAAAAGAAAATAAAATTTAAAGAAAGACATAACTGTATGTAAAACAAGAAAATCAAATAAAAGAACATACTATGTTGTTTTGCAGATTTTCCTTAGTTTCATGTGAGATGAAAGGGGTAGTACTACATCCTCAAGCAATTGTATAACTGCCTATGCACTTATTTTCCAAATATTTTCAGTACTACCTAGGAACTAGCCTTCACAATTGGAACTGCTATTTTTCAAAATATTTGCTTTGTAATAAAATATTACTGTCTGGAGTTGAAACAACAAAAATAGATGAGATTCATCACCTATACGGAGCTCTCAAGTGGCCATCCTAAGACACACTTTTAAAAAATCCTGATGATGAAATGTCCCTCCTTGACAAATCAGGGAAAAAAAATCTGAAATGTTCTCATTTTAAAAATGCATTTTTTCAGCTTTCAAATGAGGCAATGCTGAATGACAGAAGCATTTTGTGACTGAAACCAAGGAAGAGAAAATGAGGGCTAAAAAACCTGTCAAAGACACTTTAGGGAAAATTTATGTAAGTATGTGTCCCAATACACAATTACGTTTCTTTGTAGCTTACATTAGAAGAGTCTCCTTAAAATCATGGACTAGTCTGGGAGGATTCTGATTGTAAATAGCAGAAGAGAGAGCCAAGTTGACTTAAGTGATAAAGGGAATTATTAGCTCATGTAATTGCCTAGTACTGGACTTGGCAAAGTTTGTTTGAGATTCAAAGAATATCACTCAACCTTCAGTTACTTCCCGTAGTTTCCAGTTTTATTTCCTCGGGATTGGTGCCACTTAGTGCAGTCTCCTATATATATAAATTATAAAGCATTCCAAGGCAATAAGCTTCCATCTTTGTTCATTGTCCAACTAAGGAGAGGTCGTTTATTTCCAAGGACAAAACCCTGATGGTTGCTCTGCAGAGATCCACCTAGGACATATATTTAACAAGAATCTGAAATAATTACATCAGGCATCCATATAGATCATATTTATTATGCCCTCAACCCTAGAGCTGAGGTGTGGTCAATCATACGCACACTGAAGTATCTGTAAGTAGGAGAGAAAGACATTTTCCTGAAGAAAACTTAAAGTGCTCCCCAAATGATAAGGATGATGTGGAGAAACAGTTGTCACTTGAATCTGTAGTCACTGGATAAGACTAAACACTTACAAAACAGAAACTGAGATTCCACATGTCTATCATCATCATAAATTTAGCAGCAAAATAACACACCTTTCTTACCTCATACCTTAGTAGATCAGAATTCTAGTTCATCATTTCTGCAATCAAAACTGGGTGCCAGGGAAGCCATTTTCCTCTGGAGTCTCTGATAAAAAAAAATCTGTTCACAAATCATCGTATTGACAGAATTCATTTCTTTGTGCTGGTAAGATCCTATTTCTTGCTGACTGTAAACTGACGATTGTTCTCAGCTCTCAGATACCTCTGACTTGGCTCCAGCAGAGTCTCAATGAAACCCCTTTATTCCTCAAATCTATGACTTCTTCAAATCCCTTGGAGAAACACCATATAAAGGCTCAGATTAGCCCCCAAAATGCTTCCTGTTTAAAATCAGCAGTGCCATGTAACAAAACCTTACCCTGTGAGCAAAAATATATCATACAGAGCCAGAGGACTTGTTCACCAGAAACAAAAATAATCTTTAGGGAAATCTTAGAATTTAAGCATTTAAAGCATTTGTCTAATTATTTTTGAATGGTAGTGCAAAATAACTGATGCCTTAACCAAGCTCTGCACACTTCTCCACCTTAGACAGGTATTTCCAGTTACCACACTAAGTGTGTTTTCTGGTACAGTGCTTAATTATCTTTCATGCTTAGCCATTTCAGCCTTTGAAATTTAAGGTGATTAAACTGAGGAAACATTTTTTTTTTACTGAACCTATAAACTAATGATTCATTCAGACTTGTCAGCCACTAAAGCCTAATTTGAAATGGTCAGATATGATCTTTGCCATGGCAATAGTGATGTGCTTAATTATCCTGGGTTGTTTTCCTTACTCCACACTGAATGTTGATTGCTAGTTACTCTTTCGCTATGTGTTCATAGAAACCAATCCCATCCACCAAGTTGCATTTTTAAAGATCATTTAAACAAGTGTGTGCAATGTACAAATACACAACACTTACTTTTCAGTTTGTGAGACTAAGGCTCTAAAACTCCATTCCGTATCCCCTAGGTTTTGTCATTTATTTTTCTGGGGAGATTTGTAGTCACAATATCTCTGCTTCCAGAGATTTCACCCTCAGATGAGCTTTTTGCCCCTCACATCTCATTACTACAATCAGAGCCTTGCTTTTCCCAAACATCAGTGTGTTCACACGCAGTGCACTTCATACACAAATAAAGTTTAAACGCCTTTTTTCTCAGAAAGCCTTTTGATATATTTGTCTCTTCAAAAGTCTCTCTTTTAATTCTTATTCCTCTCATCTAACCCACAAAGCCCCTTTTCATCTGTTTTCCTGAACCACTGCCTCGTTCCATTCCCTAATTGCTAGTTGTGGAAATGCTAAAGCAAATGTTTTCCTGGCTTCAATCAAATTCAAGTATTTCCCTCTAAGAGAAATTAACTTTTTCCTGTTGCCTATGAACCTTTCTGTGGGTGACTTCTGAGGTGCCCTTCATGCCCGCACCTCACCTGAATGCATCCTGCAGTATATTTATTTTTCAAGTGGGCATGTGAGGTTTGATGTTCATCTTGAAGAATTTTTACTGTGCTCTTTTTTGCCACTGCTAAAGAGAAAAATCAGAAGAAAAAGCAGCATTGGGCCCTTTGTCCTGTTGCTCTAACTTTCTTCCCATTTTCACTCTTAACTAAAAGCATTGGCTTCTCTGCAGAAAGTACTGGTAAACACCTCGCTAATTGCTTGCAGTAAACATAAACATGACAGTGAGGCATTTTTTTCATACCTTTTGGGAGAAAGTCGAAGTTAATTTTATAGAATGGGTATGGTTTAAAGTCCTCTTTTAAGTCTGCTGTTAATTATTTAAAAAAGAGAAAAAAAATACTACAATATCTTTCATGTAACTCAGTACCAAAGCTACAGAAAAATAACCTTAACAATGTCAGGGGAAGGAGAAACTTTTTACTCTCAAAAGAAATGGAATGGTAAGTTTCAGGAGTTTCTGAGGAGTTATCTTTCACATGAGACAATTCAGTGGCAAAGTAATTCATAACATAAAATACAATGTGGGAGTAAAGCTTTGAGCCTGCATTGCATCTGAATGGTGATTTTGTTAACAGACTGGAGAGGGAAAAAAAGCAAGAAAATGAAGAGCAAATCAAATCAGTGTTTGGCACAGGGGAAGGGTAATAATTTCAAGAGAAAGCAATGTTTAAAAAAGCCTGGGATGATACAGGGGCAATGAAAGTGGGGTAAGACTAAGAGGGAATTCAGCAAAGGAAGAGCTCTTTGTGGTAATGAAGTACACGTGTGTACTGGCCTCTTTCAAGTCGTGCTTTCGTGGTGCCAGAATCAAATGTCGGAATTAGAAGACCATTTGCTCAATAATCTCCTTCAATAGACTTGATAATAATGTCATTAGCTGTGGCTATGCACATTCTTCAAGTTAATTTTTCTTGGGAGTCTGTCAATTCTCTCTGAAGCATCAGCAAAGTCAATCAAGAATCAGTGTAACTACTCGAACTTAGAAATATCTTCAGGGATTACAGAAATTCAGGAGGTTGGAAGAAGACAGTCAAAATTAGCCTTAAATTCAACTCTTTCCTCTGTTCAGAGCTACAGGGAGAAATAGGAGTGGTTGAAGCACAAAATAATGGTTATATCATCAGTTTACATCGTATCTTTATCTGTAGGATGGTAGCCTAAGAAAAATACCTGTTAAGCTTATATTTACATTTTAATTGGTATCAGTTAGGGATCCCCAGAATTGATAATGTGGCACCGTTACAATAGAGGGATGCTGTGTAGCAACTTAACTCTGAAGTGCTAAAACATGGTTCACTTTAGAATTATCCTACACCCCTCCTCACACTTCATCGAGACCACAGAATCTATAAAGCTCACATTTGTCCCCTTATTTAGCTGGGTAAAGATCAGCTGCATGGAAGTCTATAGAGTTCTGCATGGTGATCGTAAAAGTTCTTTTGCCTCCCTCGCTTTATTTTAGAACATTTTTTTTCTTAAATAAAAACATAATATCAGTATTTAACAGAACCTGAACATATTTAGATTTTAATCTCCTTTACCACTTTCTAGAATCAACCCAGATTCTGATTTAGCAGTAGAGGTGAGTTAAATTCAAAGTTAAAATGACATGTTAAGAGCCAGAGATTTAGCTCAGCAGCATAAGCACCTGTCTAGCAAGCATGAAGTCGTGAGTTTGCTCTCTGGTACCAAAAACCCAAAAAACAAAAAAAAGAAAGGTTTCTGTAAAATACCTAGTGTGATAGTAATAATATTATGAAGTCTGTATTTCAAATTATAGCAGCATAGTTTTGAATTCAACATTTAAGTAGGCAATAATAAAAATTTTATAAAAATTGGTAACTAAATTTAATATTAAAATATTTTCAGTTGGAGTCACATTTGTAGGGAATGCTTCATTCAGTGATAAGATTTGGTTTTTAATGTAGCTTCTGACATCCTTTTAGTATCAGGAAGATCATGTCAATGGTAACTTAGGAGCATATGTATCTAGTAAATAGAGATTTAAAATCCCCATTTCACAGATCATAATGAATTCTGAGTGAGAATCTGAGGTGAAATGACTACAACTGCAAAGAGAAAACATAAATTATAGTTTTATTATTGTCGGCCTGGAGTAAGCACCATAAGGACAAGAAAGTGCTACTTTAAACAGAAAATAATGAACACATGAATTGGATAAAATAGAAGGTGGTCAGTGTTAAAAATGACTCTGAAAAGGTGTTTATTGAAATTAAAAGACACTTGACTGCTAAATAACAAGAAATAAGTTGATATGAATTTCTGACTCTGTGAGAACTGCATTAACTTAAATACAGGGCTGCTTATCTTGGAGTCATTCAGATGTACCGTGGCTTTTTTTATCTTATTATTGGTAAAATATCTTGAATTAATTATTGCACTATTGCACACAGGAGTGTCATTGAGTACTGAATGACATCAAGCACTAGGAAGACTCCCAGAAGTGTAGCCATGTTCAGTAGCCTGTTCTCAGCAGGGTCAACACACATGTCTGCTACACATCTAAACCTGCATCTCTTTTCCTAAAGATCAAATCATAATAATGTTTAAC
>PVJX010050011.1:0-10841 GCA_004027295.1 Dolichotis patagonum | reverse complement strand
CACCATGCTGATTTAATTCAGCTGGTGCTAAGTTGACCACCAGTTTTTAATCCATAACATATTTATTAAACATGCTTTATCCAGTGACTAAGAACTTGTGTCACTATGCTATGCTTTGTATCTAAATGTCCTCCTGAAACTTCATGCACTCATAAATTGGGTTTTTGTAAGTTGACTGGTCCTAGGGTATGTGATACTGGGATTTAAGGGTGTGTGGTACTAAAGTAGTTCACTGATTGGAGTTATCATAATGATGAGTGGCACTACTGAAAAAGCTAGTAGCCTGATGAGATGAAAAGAAGAGGCAGGGCAATGTCTTGCTGCTTGCTGCTGGCTTGCCTCTACCTTATGGCTGTTCTGTTGTGGACAGTTTCTCCACTGCCATGCCCTGTGCCATAACATTCTGTCATGGATCTAGGCAACAATGGACTGAAACCTCTATGAACTATGAGCTAAATAAACCTTTCCTTTTTTTCCTAGGGTGACAAGGATTTTGTCTCAGCAAGGCAAAATGTAACCCAGACACTAAATGTATGAGTGTGAGAATTAACCAACTTCTAGGGTTGTAGAGGCTTCAATAATTCAATATTTGGCTTTGATTACTTTTAAAATCAATTGCAAATATGGAGGTTGCCAAAACAACCTGTTGTGTCATCAGTTTACCTGGAAGACACACAGAAATCATTGCAAGCCAATATGTTCACGGTTGTGATTAATTACATTAAAATAATGTGGATCAATGGCAGTCAGAGGAGAACTGAATGAGGAAGGCTCTTCAAAGGCAGCACACACAGCCCTGCTGCTCTCCTGCCTGGCCAAGTCCTGGGCGGTGTCGCACTCTGCCCAAGCCACAAGGGACAACACTCCAGAGAGCTTATCAGTCAGGGAAGCTCATGTGAGCCTAGAGACCTTCTTAGGAAAGTAAAATCATAAAATCATCCTGATAAACAGAAATGAAGCACTTTTTCAAATTCAGCAGAGTCGGTCTCCTGAGATCCGCGCCATGCTGGAACTTAGGGCGCCGAGCCAACCAGTAAGCAGCCTGCCTCCCTGGAGAGTGACTGTGGTTTGGCAAGCCGTGGCCACCCCAGGGCGGGGAAACCAGAAGCAAGAGCATCTCCTGAGATCCGCGCCATGCTGGAACTTAGGGCGCCGAGCCAACCAGTAACCAGCCTGCTGCCTACTGGGTTGCGGGCTTAGAATCAAACATACCACACCCCCCCACACACCCCCACCCCGTAACAATTGGGATCCAGGGATCTGGGTATCTCTTTGGAGGTGACCATATTTGGTACAGCAAGTCGGGGGAGTTTCATTCTACTATCTCTGAAGGCAGATATTTTTATTGCCGTTTTGCTTTGTCCTGATTAATGGTGTTGCTTTATTCAATACTGTGCTGATGTGTTCTATAATGTTGTGTATTTCTTTGATTTTGCTCTACCTAGTAGAAAAACAACTATTATGAAGACAACGAGATATACAATATTGCCTGTTACTGTTGTCCTGGTGACCGGCTGTGATGTTCTGTGCCAATTTCACTATACTGTCTCAATTGGCTTTATTCCATCCTGTTTTTTCTGTTTGCAGCTTCACTGTGTGTTCACTTTGTTTGCCTTAATTTTGTAACATGAACAGCTATTTCGGGGAGTATGTGGTTTGTCAACTAGTGATTTATGGTTTTTTATTGGGTTTTGTATTGTTTCTACCCTTTTTTCTGTATTTTTTTTTCTCTTTAAATAAAATTAAAAAAAAAAGAAAAAAAATTCAGCAGAGTTTGGATAATAAATAAGTAAAACAATTCAAAAACTTCTTAGCAAAATAATATTGGTCTTCTTGATAAATGGAATCTATGAAAAGCCTCAGCCAAGGTCATACTTTATGGTAAAAGAATAAACATTGCCCCCAGGAAAATGACAGGGGTACCTGACTACTCTACTTGTGCTCACCATTGTAACAGAGATTTTATGCAGTAGAGTAAGATAGGAAGAGATGAGATCATCCACACAGGAAAAGAAGATGTTAAATTGCTTTAATTAGCAGGCAAAATGACTGCATATAAACCATATCATACTGAATCCACATGAAGATGTACCAGAATTAATAAATGAGTTCAACAATTCAGCAGAATATTGGCTAAATAAAAACAAATTCGTGTCTGTATACTTCAGTGAAATTATAAATTAAATCTTTAAAATATTCATAGTGGCAACATAGCAAGATAGGGTAAATCTAACAAAATTTAAATGTCATTTAGCAGTAACCACATAGATAAATCTTATATCATAGTTAAACAGACAAACTTTAGTGCATATGATTTTCTCCCCAGCGTCTTGTCCTTTGGGTTGTGCTGAGGCTGAGATAGGACTGTTTCCTTGTATTTCACAGTTTTCTTTAAGTAAGGGTCTAAATGAGAAATGTTTAATGAGCTAGCCCCATGCATATGATTTAAGGTAAGGATATAAAGTCACTATTTCTTTGGCTTTTATCTATTTTACAGAAATTCTGTGTTTTTACCACATTATTTTATGATTTTTCTTTTATCATATGTCACACTGTTTCTATAACAGTTAAATTGTAACTTTACCTATGACTTTTTCTTCTAACCATCCATGCCATCATATGGCTTTTGAGTTTTATATTTAATAATCTCGATATTTGAAGTCTGTGCTTTGCTTGATGAGAAGCAAAGCCTGAAGCAGACAAATATGAGAGACGTCCTCTACATCCATCACTGTATTGTAAGACTATTTCACCTTAAAAAATGATTACAATAATGTATTTTTAAATCAAGAAATGAAACTGAGTCCCTCATTTTCTGTGCCTAAAAACTTTCAAGTCTATTTTTCCATGGATTTTTTTTATTTTCATAATCAACTAATGTAAAATAATTAATTTTATATCTACCTTTCAGAAAATTTATCAAATACTACAATTTTTCATGGAGTTTCTTAGGTTTAGAATTATAATTTAAAACCCTTGCCTAAACTGTTTTTAATTGAATGCATATTCATTGACAGTTGGTTATTTTTAGTATTTTCCTGTTCAAATAACAGAATTAACATCTGTTTTCATGGATTTTTATTGAAATATTTTCATTATTTTTGAAGGCCTTCAACATTTTACTCATTCTTTAAAATGCAATTTAACTATGATTTCTTTCATATAAAATTTGCTAAACCTCAAACTGCAGCTAATTCTTCTAGTAGAGTTCGACATATCTTTTATGTATCCTTATAGCACCATGTATAACTGCTGTTAATTTCTGAAGCATAATACTAAACTTCAATTGACTTCACATGCATAACTTCCATCTATTTCAGTTATTCAACTCTGTAGACTGGATTATGTTAAGTTAATGCATGAATGCATTGTAAAATGATTACAACCTAGTGGCTAACATCTCCATTTCCTTAAACATCTGAAATATTTTTAAATGTGAAATTATGCCTAGTTTTGTAGCAAAGTGTGCTTTTCAATAAATACATATTATATATGCATGTATGTCACATGTATAGGTTATAGGCACTGATCAAATCAGGATAATTGATGTTTTTATGTCCTTAGCATTATTTTGTGTTTAGAGTTCCTTTTCTAGTTATTCACAAAATTATAATGCCATGTTGTGAACTATAGTCCTGTAAATATTATGTAGATTATTTCTATCTGACTGAGTTTGGGAACTCATTACCTAATCCCATGTTATTTTCCCTGCCCTGTTCTTCTCGGTTACTACTCTACAGTTTTATATATCCTTATTGATGTATTTTAGCATGCATATGGGAGAGAACATGCAGAATTTGTCTCTTTACCTTTGGTTTAATTCACTTATTGTCATGTCCTCCAGTTTCAACTATTATGCTGCAGATAATAGGATAGTATTCTTTTTACCTGAGACTAATATTCTATTATGTATGAATATTACATTTTCTTTATTCATTCATCTATTGATGTATATCTAGGCTGGTTTCAGATCCAAGCTAATGCAAATAGAAAAACAACAAATGCAAGCACACAGGTGTGTCTTTGATATGCTGATAGCATTTCCTTTGGCTATATCCCCAAAGTGGCACAGCTGGATCACAGGGCAGCTCTCTTTTGAACACCTTGAAGATGCTCCACACTGTTTTAAGTGGTGGATATACTAATTTACAGTCACATCAGTAGTGCGAGAGAGTTCCCTTCTTGTCACAACCTCATCAGGATTTCTTACTTTTTGTATGTTTGAGAGTAAGCAGTCTATCTAGGTGAGATGATGTCTCACTTGCAGTTCTGACTTGCATTTCTGTAAGCGGATGCAGTTGGAAATCTGTGGTCCATATGATTTTTTGCAAGAAGCATCTATTCGTACCCTCTGCCTTTTTTTCGGTTAGATTATTTGGCTTTTACTTACTGAGTTTTTAAAAATTCCTTGTATATTCTGAATATTAATCCCTTGTTAGATGAGTAGCTTGAACTTTTATTCTGTTCCGCATCAAGCCTCTTCTCTCAGATTGTTTCTTTATGTTTAAGCCTCTTAGTTTCATATAATCCCATTATCTCTTTATAGTTTTGTTTTTAAGCTTTTAGAGGATTAACCAAAAGATCATGTCCTTTGTTGATGTCTTCAAGTGTTTTTCCTATAGTTTCTCATCATAGCTTCATAGTTTCAAATCTTACACTTATGCCTTTAGTCCATTTTAAGTTTAATTTAATAGGATGAGAAATAGGGATCAAGTGAATATCCAGTTTCTCCAATGTGTTTTGTGTTGCTTTCGTCAAGAATGACTCAGTTGTAAATATATGGAATTGGTTCTGAACTCTATTTTCTTACACTGGTCTGCGCCCCTGGTCTTACAATATCAAGCCAGTCCTATTCTATTCCTCTCTCGGGTATTATGAATTCAGATTGTGTGATACCTCCAGCGTTTTTACCCTCTCAAGATTTCATTGGTTATTTAGGGTTTTTTGTGCTTTCATATGTATTATAGGATTTTTTCCTGTGACACTTCTGTGAAGAATCCCATTAATATTCTGATGGGATTATAGTGAATTTATTATTTCTTCTGACCACTAATATAGAAAATCTGTTTTTTTGTTTTCTTCAGTCTCTTTCATTGGAGTTTTGTAATTTTCATTGTAGAGATGTTTTAATGCTAAGTTAAATTTCTTGATAGGTATTTTGTTTTTCTTTAATTTTTTTGGATGGAATTCTTTTCCTGATTTCTTTTGTAGAAATGTTCATATTCATGTGTAACAATACTATTAATGTTGCATGTTCATTTTGTATCCTGAAACTATATTGAATTTATTCATAAGTTCTAATAGTCTTTTAATGAAATCTTTAGAGTTATTTTATATATTGAATCGTATCCATGAATGGGGATATTTGACTTTCTCCTTTTCCATTTGACTTTTCTTTTTTAATTGTTTAATTGCTCTAAGATTCTTAGTACTATGTTGAGTGAGAATGGAAATCTTGGTCTTATTCCAGATCTTAGAGCGTAAAGTTATTGCTTTTCCCCTTTTAGCTGATGTTCATTTTGCATTTACTACATATCGATGATTACAGTTTGGTATATTCATATTGTGCTAATTTGTTCAGATTTTACCCTGAAGGGAACTTGAATTAATTGAATGAAGCTTTCTGCTTCTATGGAGATGATTATGCTTTTGTCTTTTATTATATTAGTTTCTTTTATTACATTTGATGATCTATGTGTGTTGAACCATTCTTGCATCCATGGCACAAATTCCACCTCAACATGAGCAATGATTTTTCACTGTGCCATAAAATTTGCTTTGCTGATATTTTGCTGACAATTTTTGCATCTATTTTCATTAGAGATATTGGTCTATAATTTTCTTTCTTTCTGTGTCTTTGTCTTATTTTAGTGCCAGAGTAATGCCTGTCACATCAAATGAGTTGGAAAAATTTTTCTACATTTCAGTTTTTTTAAATAATTTGCAAAGAATGAGTATTCTGTTTCTCTGGAAATTGGAAGCCAGCAATGAAACCATCCAAAGTTGGGCTTTTCTTTGTTGGGGAATTTTCATCACTGAGTCTCACCAGTCATCCTTTGTTTATATTTACTGACTATGTTGTTTAATTTTTTAGATTCTTTGTGTCCAGAAATGTATGTATTTATTGTTTCTCCTATATGTTGGGTTATACTTGCTTGTAATAATTTCTAGGGTTCCTTTATGTCTTTGTAGTTTCAGTTGTAATGTTTCCTTTCTCTTTCTGATTTTATTTGTTCTCTCTTTTCTTGTCTTTTCCCTACATCTTCCCTCTTCCTCCTCACTCTAGCCCTCCTTCATTGCATTAGCCTGGAGAAAGTTGTCTTGATTTTGTTTTAAGAAAAGCAATTAGTTTCACTAATTAGTTTTTATTGTTATTTTGGTCTTCATTTCATTTATTACTACTCTGATCTTTGTATTTTAGGGGGTAGAATTTTGGTTTGGTTAGCTTTCACTTTCCAATTCTTTCAGGAGCATTATTTATTATAAAATTTTCTATTTTATATAGATGTTTATTGCTTTGAACTTTCTCTTAGTACTGCTTTTGCTTTACATATCTCATGCATTTTGATATGTGCTGTTTCCATTTTAATTTACTTCAAGATAGTTTTCAATTTCTCTTTTGATTTCTTCAATGGTCCATTCTTCATTCGATAGTATCTTGCTAAGTTTACATGTAATTGTGAAATTTCTGCTTTCTTTTTTTGTTTATTTCTAATTTTAATCCATTGTCAGAAATGATACAACACATAATGAATATTTATTTTAATTTGTTGATATACTGTCAATATACAGTCAATATACGGTCTATCCTAGAGAATGTTCCATGAGTTGTAGATTTTGACGCTGCCAGGCGATGTTCTCTTTAATGTCTGTTGTGCACAATTGACTTACAGTGTAGTTGCCTCTGGCATTTTGTTTGTGATCCGCCTGATTCAGGCACTGATGGAACTGTGGTGTTAAAGTATTTCATTGATCTTATCTCTTCCTTTACATCTAATGATACTTACTTTATAAAATTGAATGCTCTTCATCAGGTGCATACACATTTATAATTGTTTTCTAGTTGAATTGATCCCTTGACCATTGTATGATTGCTTTCTTTGTCTGACTTATAATTCTTGTTTTAATTCTATTTTGTGTGATAAAAGAATTGCTGTTCGTGATTGCTTTTGACATTATTTGCTTGAAATATATTTTGTCATTCTTTCATTCAGTGCATGTTTTAATAAAAAAGTGATTTTCTTGTAGGTAACCTGTCATTTGGCTTATTTTTGTCTCTGTCCAGAAGTCTAAATTAGATCATTTTGTGTGTTTTTATTCAAAATTATTGATATGCATGGACTTCCTCCTGTCATTGTATTCAATTTGTTCCATTTTAAATATCTTTTACTCCATGCTTCCTTCTTGCCTTTTACACTTGTGGTTCAATGTTTTATCACATTGAGAAGCTTCTATTATTTGTGTTTTATGTGCACTTGTCTTTCCAGTGGATTTTACATTGTTGATTGTTTTCCTTATGGTAGTTAAATTTGCTTCAGGGTGTAGGACCCCCTTTAGCATCTTTCTTGTAAAGCTGTTTCACTAGCAATGAATCTATTGAGTTTTTGCTTGTCTTTCATTTCTGAATGATTACTTGGCTTGATATAATATTCTTGGTTAGTAGTTACTTTTTTCTAGAACTCCAAATATGTCATAGCATTCTCTTTTGGCTGGTAGGGTTTATGTTGAGAAATCTGCTACTAGCTAATAGTGTGTCTGTTAAATATGACCATGTGCTCTTCTCTTGAAGTTTTGGTGGTCTTTATTTGCTTACTCAGTTCACAGTTTGACTATAGTAAACCACGGTAGTGATAGCTTCCAGTAATGTCCTTTTCAGGTCTTATGGGCCTTCTATATTAGAATGACCACATCTTTCCTGAGAACAGGAAAGTTTTCAGGCAACATTTAATTTAACCTTGCTCCTTTTTTGCCCTTTGGAGTATTACCAAGAGGTGAATATTTGTTTATTTAGTGGCATGCTAATGCTATCAGGGACCATCTTTATTTTTTCTTTTTACTTATTTTCCATCTATTTCCTTTGGTTTGACTGTAGAAATATTTCCAAAGACCCATTTTGAATTTCAGATATGATTCATATGTTTGTTTCATCTTTTTTTAAATTTTAAAATGAAAAAAGAATAAAAATAATGATTCAAAATTTCAAAACAAAACAACAGAAGATTAACAATGATTAACATATTGCATACTGCTGTCCTCAAGGTAGTTCTTCAGATTATAATGTATAGGTATGAAAAGAATGGTCAATTAAAACACAAATTATTCTTTCTGATGAACTAACAGATTAGTAGTATAGTTATCAAATATATATGATATATATATATCATATATATATGATAAATCTTTTCCCTTCTTTCTTTTCTCCTTTCCCCTGTCCCAGTTGTTCTTTCCTTTTGATCAGTTTCTTTCTCTTTCTCTTTCATAGTATCTATGGTACCTTTTGGATTTTATTTACCTTTAAGTTTTTTACACTAGAGAGACTGTGATGTTTGTACATGTGAGTCTGATTTATTTCACTTATGCATATGTTCTCAAGTTTCATTCATTTACCTATTAAAGCCTCAACTTTATCCTTGTTTATAGCTGAGTAGTATTCCATTGTGTAAACTATGACATCTTTTTTATCCATTCCCCAGTTGATGGGTATTTGGGTTGTTTCCAAGATTTAACTATCACAAATTGTGCTGCTATAATCTAAGACTTGGTACATGCTAGTCAGGCACTCTACCACTGAGCTTCCCCTAAACCCAGCTTTTAATTCTCCTGCTTGACATAGTGCTGTGTTGAGGCTTTCACTGTCTTTTTGTTGGGGTTATTGGACTCTATTTTTATATGAAACTGTATCAACATATACAGTGAATGTATATATTTTAAAAAGCATTGCAGTTAAAGACATGTTGTCATTGGGTTTTCTCAGAAGACTCCCCTTGCTTGAAGCACAGTTATCCATCATTCTGTCTCTTCCAGAAGCAGCATCGGGCACCTCTTTTACTACTTTAGTTGCACCGCTGTTGTTATCACAATGGGCAAGTCAATTCACAGTGCTTACCTTTTATGTTCATGTTGACTTTGGGTATGATCCGGAAGTACCAAAGAGCCGGATCTGGTGAGTAAGGGAGTGGAGACACACTGTTTTCACCAGGTTGCCTTCCCATTACATAGCACTCAGCAGCAGCAATCACCACATTTTTGATCACACAGTAAAAACAACTTACAATTTTTTTCAGAAAGCAGTAAGAAATTATAGCAGCACAATTTGTAATAGCCAGACCTTGGAAACAACCTAAGTGCCCATCAAGTGAGGAATGGATGAAAAAGTTGTGGCATTTTTATACAATGGAGTACTACTCAGCTATAAAGAATGATCACATTAAGATATTTATAAATAAATGGACACAACATGAGACTATACTTATAAGTGAAATAAACCAAACTCACATGTATAAATACCATATAGTCTCCCTAGTATGAGAGTTGGTAAGAGTACATAAGATTTTATGGTAATCATGATTCCCCATTTCATAGCTTTGAAGCCTTTCAATGTTTTCTTTCATCAGTTTGAATGGTTTTATTCTGTTTTGTTTGACTTTATTATGTGTGATGGTGTGAACAGCTATTTTGAAGAAAACAAAACATTATGACAGCCATTGCTGATTTAATATCATCTTGCTTTGAAGTCCTACCATGCTTCTATTCTCCTATTATCATCAATTCTATCACGTTGTGTCTTATTGGGATTTTAATATATGTAATAGTATAAACAAATTTTTTTCATTGAAAATGAGATATTATAGTACCCATTGATCATTCTCTGTTATTCAGTTCAGAATGCCCTGTAATTCTTTCATTCTTTTGAATGGTTTTATACTATTTTGTTATGGTTGATATTATTGTATTTGAAACTATGCTCAACTATAGCAGAGAAAGAGATATTATGATAGCTACTGTTAATGTCTGGTTGTCTTATTGTAAAAGTGCTGTGTTGCTTATGTTGTCCTATACTGATCTGCTTTGTTCTGCCCTCTTTCATTTTATTCTCTTTAAAATAAAAAAAAAAAGCAGTAAGAATGGTAGGATACACCAGCTTGCAGTGAGGTGGGTTTGTGGGGCATTGGCAATGTGTCTTTTAAGGTAATAATTTTTAAAATTTATACAGGCACCACATCTGTTGATCACACATCTATTTTTTTTTCAGAATGAATAGCTCTTTGCTGAATCTGTTATTCATTTTATACTTTGCTTAACTTCATTTAACTGTCTGTGTTCTCTTGAATTCCATCACCTTTATAGCCATTCTTTTATGTTTTTTAAGAGATATTTTGTCTGTATAATTTTCTTTAACATTGTTTCTTTTAAATTCTTGTGTTCTTTTTGGAATTGTTACATTACTCTGCTTTGTCATATTTTTGTTATCCTTCAGATTTAGTGTGTTGGACATCCCTACCCCTTTCGTTAGGAGACTCAGAGTAGATGGTTTTATCTTTAAACTGCGTCCCGGAGCGCCCGTTTGGTGGGCAGTTTTGGCTTCAGTCCAGCCTAGCACCATGTTGCAGACTGTCTACAGCTCCTCTGGCTGCTCTGAAAGCCCTCTGGCACTATGTGTGACACGGAAGATGTTGAGAATCTGCAAGTCGTCACGGGCTGTGAAGGGATAAACAAATTCCAGCAGCTGGCATTGTTTTGCACACTGCAAGCCTCACTGTGTGGCCATTCTATCAATAGTACTGGTAGGAGGAAGTGAGAAGCATCTTCTTAGTCCCTGCAGGGATGACTTGTGCTGCCTG
>PVJX010050010.1:0-10825 GCA_004027295.1 Dolichotis patagonum | reverse complement strand
GAATTTGTATGGGAGTGGCCCTAAAGCAAGGCCAGCAGATTGCTGTAGCTGCTGGTTTCAAACAGGAGCCTAAAGAGAATTCTCTCTGGGTCTGATGGCCATTTCAGAACTTTGGAAATGTAATGGTCAATTCATCAGAAAGAAATAGCAGGTGGGTATGGCAGACTTTAGGGGGCCTGCAGGGGAGAGACCCTGGCACGTGAGTCAACTGAGCGGTTGACTCAGGGTACCAGGACCTGCACCATGCGGTTGACTTGGGACCTGCACCATGTGGTTGACTCGGGGTGCTGGGAGAATGGGGAGCTCCACTCCTCTCTGGGGGGTGGCCGAGAGTGTGGCAGACTTTCGGTGGCCTGAAGGAGAGAGACCCTGGTGCATCGGGACCTGCACTGCGTGGTTGACTGGGGGTGCCAGTAGAACAAGGAGTTCCACCCCTCTCTGGGGGGCGGCTGAGAGTGTGGCAGACTTTCAGCAGCCTGAAGGAGAGAGACCCTGGCGCGTCTGGACCTGCACTGAGCGGTTGACTCAGGGTACCGGGAGAACAAGGAGCTCCTCCCCTCTCTGTGAGGTGGCTGTGAGCCTGCTGGCACGCAGGTTGAGAATCAGACATCTCATGTCATCCTGTCTCCTGTCCCATGTCCCCCTCCCCTGGCAAGTGGGAACCAGTTAATTACACATCTTGTGAAAAGATTGGCTATGGTATGAGCCAATCTAGTATGAATTCCCCATATGCAAAGATATGGACAACCATTAGGAAGAAAACAAGAGACAATATGACAGATAGTAAAGATGTTGGGTTGTCTAGCTTTGAAATTTATGCTTTCTTATGTCCGTTCTGTTCTGTTTTGTTGTGTTAAATTTTACCCCATTAAAATAAAATTTAAAAAACATATATATTTTTTAAAAAGAGGGGAAAAGAAAGTGCTCTAAAGGATATAACTGCATGTATGTTTAAGTGTGTAAGATAGATGACCACATTACTGTTTTTGTAAGATTGTTGAGCAGAACTGTTAACAGTCTCACTGTTTGAATGTCTACTTTGTGTGCTTTAATTTTGTAACTTGAACAACTATTTCCAATGATGACAGTATGTAATTTATCAAGTGGCGATTTCTTAGTGTTTTTGTTTTGTTGTTGTTCTTGTTGTTCTTTTATTTTTGCCTTTGGAATTCTGTATTGTTGCTACATTTTTCTGTTTAGTTTGGTTGTTTTCTTTTTCATTTTTTCTCTTTAAATAAAATTTTAAAAAAAGACTTTGCATGGGAGTTTAAAAAAAATAGGCTCACATATATAAAGTATCTCTCCTGTGGGACTTCTTTCATTTGTTTAACAATATGTGTGGATGGACATCTTTCTAATATATATATATATATACACACACCTATGTATATATATCATAGTACACACACCTATGTATGTACATATATATACACACACACCCTTATGTATATATATATATATCATAGTACACACTGTGATTACCAAATGTATGAAACTACTCACATATATATAGTTTCTGCCTAGTTGCCCAGTGAGTGGTATCATTCATTCATTTAGTAATCATAATGTGTGCTGAAAGTGATAGTACATTGCTTACATATATAGGATTGGTACCCACTGTGAGTTCTTTCATGTATTTTACATTCCCATTGCCTGCTGAAGGCTTTCTCACATTGCTTACATATGTAGGGCTTTTCCCCAGTGTGTTCTCTCATGTGTTTGAAAGCTCTGTCACATTGATTGTATACACAGTATATCTTAGTTACGTTTCTCTTGTTGCTGGGACAAAATATTCAATACCCAAAATTAATGGAAAGAAAAGTTTATTTAGCTCAGAGTTTATGGAGGTTTCAGTCCATAATGAGATGGCTCTAAAGCAAGGTGGCATGGCAGAGGCAACACTTTTAAGTGGCAGAAGACAGCAAACACAGTAAGAGCCAAAGTGTGGGAGGAGCAAGCCACTTTTCTTCCCTTGTATTTTAAGTAGGCTACACTCCACCAAGGCTGGTGTAGCACTCACACTACCTTGGTACCCTCTTCTTCTTTTTAAAAAAAATTTTTTTTTGAAGGTAGTAAAATACAACAGAACAAGACGGAACCAAGCCAATTGAGACAATGCATTGAAAATGGCACATAACTTCAGAGCAGGATACTGGGATAACAGTAATACGTACCATAGTATATCTCATTATCTTCATAATAGTTGTCCTTTCAATCAGGTATAGCAAAATCAAACCAAAAACAGAACATTATAAAACCTATCAAAATAGAATACTAGATAGAGCAAAACAATCAGAACAAAGCAATACAGTGAAACCATTTGTCTTCAAAGAGAAGATAGAAGGAAATCCCCCATATTTGCTATATTGTGTACTGTCATCCTCCCAAGACATGCTCACACATCTGGCCCCCAGATGCTAATGGGGGGAGGGATGATATGTTTGATTCTCAGCTCGTGTGCTGGCAGGCTAAGGGGAGATGCTGACTGATTCTCTTCCTGGTTTGCTCCATGCTTGCTCATGCCGGGATCGCTTAGCAGGAAGGGAGGCCTACCCTCTTCTTGCACAGACTCAGGATGTTAAACAGCAAGGACCTTGGGTCCCTGCTGAGTTGCTTATACTTCTAAACATCTCAAGTTGACACAATGTATCCATCATTATACTGGTTTCTCCAAAGTGTGAATTCTTTCATGTATCTGACAATATCCACGTGTGCTAAAAGCTTTCCCACATTGCTTGCATACATAGGGCTTTTCCCCAGTGTGAGTTCTTTCATGTATTTTACAGTGACCATATGTGCTGAAAACTTTCTCACATTGCTTACACACATAGGGTTTCTCTCCAGTGTGAATTCTTTCATGTATTTTACAGTGAGTGTATGTCCTGAAACCTTTCCCACATTGCTTACACACATAGGGTTTCTCCCCAGTGTGAAGTCTTTCATGTCTCTTACAATCAGAGTTTGTGCCAAAACCTTTCCCACATTGCTTACATACATAGGGTTTTTCCCCAGTGTGAATTCTTTCATGTATCTGACAATATCCATGTGTGCTGAAAGCTTTCCCACACTGCTTACATACATAGGGCTTTTCCCCAGTGTGAGTTCTTTCATGTATTTTACAGTTATTGTATGTGCTGAAAGCTTTCCCACATTGCTTACACAAATAGGGTTTCTCTCCAGTGTGAATTCTTTCATGTATTTTACAGTGAGTGTATGTGCTGAAAGCTTTCCCACATTGTTTGCACACATAGGGTTTCTCACCAGTATGAAGCCTCTCATGTCTTTTACAATCAGTGTTTCTGCTGAAAGCTTTTCCACATTGTTTACATGCATAGGGTTTTTCCCCAGTGTGAATTCTTTCATGTATGTGACAATATCCACGTGTGCTGAAAGCTTTCCCACATTGCTTACATACAAAGGGTTTCTCCCCAGTGTGATTTCTTTCATGTATTTCACAGTATCCATGTGTGCTGAAAGCTTTGCCACATTGCTTGCATATACAAGGTTTTCTCCCCATATGATTTGTTTCATGCATTTTACATTTTCTGTGCCTGATGAAAGCTTGTTCACATTGCCTACATATACAATATTTCCACTCACAGTGAGGTTTTTCCAAGTTTTGATCATCACTGGGTGTGCTGGAAGCTTTCAAAATTTTATTACATAGGAAGTCATCTCTAAAATGTGCTCTTTCACTAAGATCAGAGTAGGATTTCCCACACTGATCATATTCATAAAGTCTCTCTCCAGCCTTAGTCCTTGCATGCTTCTGAAGGGACTGGGAATCACTGCAGTTTCTTCCATGTTCAGTACATTTACAAAACTTCTCTTCAGATCTCAAATATTTATATGCCTCTGATTCAGTTTGAGCTACCGTGGGTACATTCAGTGACAAATGCCCATTCAGAGGCATTTTGCAAGCAAGGTTTTTTCCTTGTGTTAAACCAGCTTTTTTCACATCCACTTTAGCATCTGGATTCCAAAGGAATATTTCTTCATATTTATTCCAAACTTTATATGGATAGCATTTCTCTACATCTTCACTGCTGTTAAGAAAAAGTCATGATAAAAAGAGTCTCCATATTAAAGTTTTAACAGGAGAAGCTGTGTTTTGATGCCCAAGATATTTTGAAAAGTTATTATTAACTGAGTGCCATGGAGAATGCCTTATAAACATCCACTGTCAAAAGAGTGGTATTCATTAGGGAATATTTACGTTGCTCTGTTTTGCAAAACAGAACTTAGAGCTTTATTTTGGGCAGTTGGCATATATGTGTATCACACATTGATCATTTTCATACCCTTTCCCCTATCATTCTCCCCTTTTTCTCTTTATCTTGTTTGTCTTTCCCATCTCCAAAAGTTAGTCTTCCCTTTACATATCACCTCTTGTTTACTTTATTAATTTATATTTTTTGACCTAATATAAGAGAAACCATGTAACATTTCACTTTTTTTGTCTGAGTTATATCACTTGAATTTATAGGAGAAAAATGCATGTATTTATTTTGTCTAATGACAGGAGTATTGCTCATCTTTTTGGCTGAATAGATAGGCCATTTTCATTTTCTTTTCAGTGGTGGAAATTAAAGGTCTTAGCACAAAATCTCTAGTTTTTGATTTTCATATTTTAAGAGATTCTCATTGATGAATGAGTTCCACAAGCTGAGCTTCAATTTGCCATCCTGCAGAAGCTGCTTCCCAGATTACGAAAATGCAGAAATACACTGAGCCTCTCAACAATTTCCTTCATCTATGAATCCAATGATAAAAGGATAAGCTGATTCCAGGGCTAAAATGTTATAAATTGACCTGCTTTGTATATGGACATGCATGTATCTGTATAATATGATTTTAACTTTTTTGAGAATATATTCAGGAGTGATATGCCTGGATTAAATGGAAGTGCTATTTTTACTGTTTGAGATATCTGTGTACTGACTCTCATAGTGGCAATACTTAACCAGTAATGTTGGAGGAATGTCTTTTAAGAATGTTAAATCATGAATGGACTCAGTTCTCTGGCCAATGGCTTGAAATCACCTGTAGAAGCACTAGAATTCATTTGTACTTTGAATACTGCTTCAAGGTTAGGCAAGTTTAGATACTGGATGTGTTCCATTTACATGTATACATGAATGGATATCCTGAAGAATATCTGTTCATAGGGTTCCTGTCAAAACTCAAAATGGATTCTTGTGATATATACCTACATACAAAATCTAAATGAAATTTCATACATGCTCATGATTCAATCACAATTCAGACTCAAGCTGTGCACAGCCTCAATCTATGCAGAATGTTTGTGACATTAAATTGAACTTGGCTTCATGTCTTATCATGTTTCTTCTCCCCCACTGACACTTGAATTTATAGGAATTTATTTCCTTGTGTGTGCAAATTACCTTAGATATATCCAATAATGTTGGTGTTTTCCTTTAACTTCCTGGTCATCAGAGGTTCTTCCTGAATTGTAGACATAGAAATAGAAGAATTCATTATGCTATAACAAAAAATTTAGACATTTACATTAGATTCATGATATAGTGGAACCAGTCCTGAGATAGTCTTCAAAATATTGTCATAGTTTTTAATGAAACAGCATTGATGAGCAAAAAAGTCATATTCCTTGATTGTGAAAATGAGAAACAGATGGCATCCTTACCTATAGCAGCCATGTTCCTAAAGGTTTCCCCCATCACATCTCTGTAGAGCTTCTTCTGGGATGGACTCAGCAGAGCCCATTCCTCCATGGTGAAGTTCACAGCCACATCCTCAAAGGTCACTGTCTCCTAAATGACCATAAATATATTTCTCAAAGGAAGACTGAGATTTACAGCTTGGAATATCTCAACACCTGTCATAAAAATGTGAATTGAGATCCAGGTGTGGTGGTGCATATCTGTAATCACAGCACTCAGGAATCTGCAGCAGGATGATTTTCCTGAGTTTAAAACCAGTGTGGGCTCCACAATGAGGCCTGAACTACATAGTGACAGCTTGACTGAATGAAACAAAACAAAACAAACCAAAACAAAACAAAACACAATACAGGTGAATGGAGGCTGAATCCTTCAGATTTATTTATTTATTTTGTACTGGGGATTGAACTCATCACCTCACACTCTGGCCACTGAGCTAAATCCCTGGCCCAGTCCCTCAGATCTTAATTCCATGTCTTGGTCATCAGTTCCGCATGTATGTACATTTTTTTCAGAAAGCAATTCTGATGCTAGATTGCTACTCATTGTTAATGCAACAGCAGAATAGAAGCAATGGTTCTTTTCCTGGGTCACTTTCAGGGGATCTGTGCACTGTATCTGAAGCCGAGCTCACTGAGGGAGCCTATGAGATCACCAGGCACAAAACACAGGGACACATGAATACCTAATGAATGCCTTTGATAGATCAGGGTGATGTGTCTTCAACTCTTATTATTTATCACATTATTATTTTTTACAGCCTTTATATCTTTGCTTCATTGCTTGTTGTGAAGCACTATTGTTAATTTGGTTTCAAAAATCATAATTGAACATCAAATATAGCACATGAGTAATTAAAATGTTATTGGAAAAAGTTCTATTGGAACAAGTTTATAAAGAATGAATACAAACAGCATAAATGTCAGATTACTTCCCTACTTCCATTATTATCATCTCAGCCTGTGTCATCACTTTGGTAGTCTGGGGCTGGTAGTCTGGGCAACTATTTAGAGAATTTAGAGAATAACAATATGCAATATAGTAATGATTGTGGATTTCTTATTGTGCTATCACTGTTTTGTTTTGTTTCATTTTAGTGTCTTGTTTTATTCCCTATTGAATAAATAAATAAGTAGAAGAGGATGAAAACAGGTAAACAATGTAAAATTATGTTACATCTCAATGTCACCAGGTGATCACCTTGCACTCAGATGTCACAAATTCTAGGAGGCCATGAGTTCTCAGAAGATACTAATCCTGGCTGCCTCAACAGTAGAGAAGGGTGTTGGCCTGTCATTCTGCACCTAAGTCCAAATGATTTTGACTTGAACTTGAGGCTTGTCTGGCTCATACTTTAAAAATTCCAATATTAGATGTGGGATGTGTGCTACAGAGCCGGTCTGGTAACTACCCATATAGGCATAGTCCATGATTGACTCAGATAGGAAGGTGTAGGGATCTGCACACTCATACTTGATGGCCCAACTAGGAAAATGACCATATGTTTGGCAAACATACAGGCTGTCATGAGGATGCATTGTCATGCTAGTGGGGCGTGTTATAAAAGCACATTGTCATAGTTTGTAGAAGGAAAGGCATCATGGTTCAGAGGTGGGCTTTTTGAGGCAGAATGGATCTTCTGAGTCCCAGAGGAGATGGTCCGGTCAGAAGACATTGCTTGGATCACATGAAACATGGCTTCTAGCTTAAGACCATTGGCTCAGATGAGGCCTTGTGTGTGTATGTGTTGCTCCAGGTTCTCCCTCATACATTGGCCCAAACATTCCTATAGGCATTCAGTCAGCCCTTAAAACTTCTAGCTTCATTCCAAATCTCAGATATTTCTGAAATTGAAAGTAAGGGCATTTTCTCTGAGATTTGTCAAATTGGCAGTTCTGATTTCCTATACATGTATCTTTTACTATTTTGAACTATTTGTTTAAAAATGCCTTGCTGGTTTCACAGGTGAGTAGCACATAAATGATACTAACACTTTATCACCACACATGGGAGAAAGCTAGTCAAAATCTTCATCATAGGAGTCATTCACCAGTCTAAACTGAGAAAACAATTGATACCAAAGTGGACTATTTTTACAGTGAAAGTAAAATATCCTTGGGAATCAATCAGCAGGCAGTTCATATATTTAAAATTAAAAACAATTCCAACTTCTCTTTTTTTTACTATTTTTAAATGACCACTGTTGAAAAGAAGTGTTATATAACTTTTCCATGTTTTCTGACATCTGCCCCTGTGCCCCATGTGATCCAGGCATTCCCAGGACTTATGTCTCCACTTTGGGCAGCAGGAAAACAGAGCTGCAGGCAAGAATGTGGGTGGGAGTGGGTCAGTGTTGCACCAGAAGCCCAGCACCTGGACATGGGCAGCACAGATTCAACTCTTGTAGGAAGAGAGAAGGGGTGACTGGGGTGCCATTCACCCACCAATTTCTAATGGTACAGTTTTATAAGTGTTGATGGGCAGCAATTCTGATGACCATCCTGTCTCCCATTGTATGAGGACAAGTATTTTGGAGCTACAAAATAGCATGGTCCTGTGATTACATTGCCTTCAAAAGGGACACAAATGAAAGGAGTGTAAAGTATGAAATATTGCTCCTAAAATGCAAAACTAAAAAATTATTCTACATTCTTGTTTAGCTGGAAGGATATAGAAAGCATTCTCCTTTTCTAAGTGACAAAAGAGCTAAAAAATTTAAAATTCACAGTACTTCTAGAGTAAACCATTCAAATTAGAAACCATGTTTCCATATTAGAAAAATGAAGCAAACTGACAAAAGTATAAATTACTGGGACAGAAAACCAGGAGCACAAGAGTATACAAGATTTAAGTGTCCTGATGTACAAGAGAGAGGGATGCTTGAGAGATTAAATCCCTTTGGGCCAGTTTATAAGACCTAAAAATTTCTCAGTTTTATCACATGAAACAGATTTTCAGATTTTTCAAGTTTCAGGAAAAAAGAAATTCTTTATAATTTTTCTGAGAATAGAGTGGGAAAAAGCAAAGCATTCTGAAAATTCTGCTCTTTCAGGAAGTTTTGACTGGAAACAAACCACTTCTTGAAAGCCCGAGAATGGAACATTACACACAAAAGCTTTGCAAGATGTGAAGTACTCAATTTGAGGCACTCCAATCTTCTTCCCCAAACAGTGAAAAAGGAGGATGTGATTTTGACTCTTATTTCATGAGAGTCATCAAATATTCACTCCTGATCAATCAGCAACAACAAACACCACAGAGGAAGAGGAAAATATGACTCAGGAGGGAATAAAGTGAGCTAAGCAAAACATCTGAAAAATAAGCAATGGAAGATTACATAAAGGAAGACAGACAACTACCTTAACTATACAAAGTAGTAGAGGCAAAAAATCTAAAGGCCAAAAAAACCCTGTTTACATATAATGTCACTAAATATTTACATATTACTGAAATACAGAATTTAAGTAAGTGCAGAGAAGAATAAAAAAATGAATCTATTGCCGCAGATTCTACTGTGCAGTCAACAAGTTAGGTTCAAATTGACAACATCAGTGAACTACTGGGTTCTTATTACTACTGATGTATAATGAGTAACAATGCAGTTTAGGGAATTTGTGGAAACAGCCAGGGAAATGTAAGGGTTTCTGTGAAGTTGCTGTCAAAGCAATAAGCCCTTGCCATGTAGAAAAATAAGAGAAGAAGCAGAGAGAACCAATAAGTTCCATTTAGGCAGCAAGCAGGGCGATACACTGCTGGAAAAGCAGATTTCAGACCAAAGCATGTGATCCTGTTTTTCATCATGAGTCATTATTCAGAGGTATCGCCCTACTTGTCCTACTAACATAAATGAAGATGATTATCTCAAAGAGCCTCATAATAAAAGTACATTTTTATAGTCCAAAATTATGATAATTTTAAGGTTCCAGTACTAGAATCAGGGGAAAATACACTGTTTTCCAAAAAAGATTCTTGTATAAAACTAACATAAAATTTACAGATACTTATCTATAGCCAGAAGAATTTAGGCATTTCTTTGAGACTGACCATTGCACATTCTTAACTTGCAAGCATTAGAAGATTCTGAACCTAAAAATGAATAAATGGTTGAGGATGTCTAACTTTAAAAGCATTGTTCTGTTGGCAATTAGAAGTGATTAAAAAATTCCTACCAGACCTGGGCTTGGTGATCCATACCTGTAATCACACTTTTGTCATGGGATGAAGCAACATCACAAGTTAAACCCTCAGCTGTACAACATAGAAAGCAGCCTCTAAGTGCCATGTTCTGTAGGCTTCATTACAAGGTGATTGGTTGTTTTGGGGTACTAGGTAAAAGGCAAATTTTGACATCTCCAGAAGTTTAATTTATTGATATTTTTAAAGAACAAGATAGCCAGGTGTGGTGGTGCATGCCTGTAATCCCAGCACTCCGGAGGTTGATGGAGGAGGATCATTGGAAGTTCAAGACCAGCCTGGGGGTAAAGTGAGTTCAAGATCATCCTAAACTGCATAGTGAGATTCTGTTTCAAAAATAAATAAATAAGTATGATCACTGTGACTATGTTCTTGAATAATATATTACATTTCATCCTACTTAAATTAACCCTCTTTCTATATCCCATGTGGGTGAAATGAATGGCCAGAGTTCCTGTCCACGCCCCTCTGCAATGAGGTTTCTGCCTTATTACAAGACAATAAGCAATGAAACATGTTAACCAGGGCTGCAGCTTCCAAAATTGATCCACAATAAATCTGTGATCATTTTACAATGTGTCAGCTATTTCATACAGAAGTTGAAAGCTCACTGGTAGATCCACTGTAGTGAGTATATGTTGTTTTACTACCATGTCTATTCATAATAATTCTTCAATGTATATGAAAATGCAGTTATCTATTCAGGTTTATGATTTCATAGCAATACAGTATAGATTCAGCTACATTCTTTTTCTTTTTTATATATTATTGTGGGAATGAGGCTGAATTTAGCTTCTTGCATGTGCTCGGAAAGCACTCTGCAAAGTCATTACTTTACCCATACTCAAATCAATTTTTTGATGCTAAATGTCTTAACATTAAAAGAAGACACTTTTTGTATATTCAAGAATCTTCTAATGAAAGGGTGA
>PVJX010050009.1:0-10843 GCA_004027295.1 Dolichotis patagonum | reverse complement strand
ACCATTTGCTTTGCAGCTCGGAGAAGGGGGAGTGTAAATAGGAACCAGCTGCTCTCTCCCAGCAGCATCAGAGCACCTCCCGCTAATCCGAGATGTCCCTGTGTTGGTGGCAGTGGGTGGCTTCAAAGCTTTGCCACATGACAAAGTCCCCTCAGGATTGCTAAAAAAACAAGCAAAAAACAGCCGGAAGCCCAGTCTCCACCCCAGCCAGCCTGATTTAACCTGGGTGCTGGCTTCTGTCATTCAGGTTTGCTGTGCAGCTCAGTTGGGGACCCCACCTTGCTGGCCAGGTTGGTGACAAACAGCCACTAAATCCCCTGGGTCTCAAAGGGGGCGTTGGACCAGCTGCACCCATCGGACGCCCCATTGTTTCTGGTATCCTTCCGGCACCTTGCGTGGCTCCTCTGAGCCTGAGTCTCCATGAGCAAAACCGAAATGGAAGCGCTTACTTGGTAGAGTCCTGTAGCGATCAGAGGACTGATCAGAGGATCAAAGCACCCTGGCGCTTCGGGGGTCTCTAATGAACGAGGCGTGATGGAGAAATATGGTGAAGGACACTCGAGCCTGTGTTACGGGAAGAGACCCGTGGCCGCGGAGGCCGTGGGGAAGAGCCGGCGTTCCCACAGTGCCAGAGCTGCTGCACAAGCGGGCGGAGGACACCGTGTCACTCGCGAGGCTGCCTTTGTTGGACGGCGCTCAGTGGCAGTGCTCACCGCGTTTCCAATCGGGCCTCGTGAAGATGCTCACGAGGGAGGAATTATTCGGCAAATATCTGTCAAGCGCTCACCGTGCGGCAGGCTTCGTTTTAGGCCTGAGGGTGCCCAAGCTATTTCTGGGGGGAAGGCAGCAAACAGTCTTGGTGACCCCGAGAAACAGCAAATCCAGCCGATCGGCTGCGTTGCGAGTGGCGACACCAGGCTCCGTGTGGGCTGCGACTGCGTCCCGGCGTCAGCGGGGACAGCGCCCTTCACTGCCAGCTGTCCTTGAAAACAGAACACGGGCCGGAGCTGTCTCCACCGAGGTGATCCACGCGAATGGGGCAGAAGGCTGCGGGCACCCCTGCTGTCCAGCTGACCTTCCTCGAGGAAGCGTCCTCGGGCTCCGGAGGACACAGGCCCGGCAGCGAGGCCAGGGCGGCGTGAGCCCCGGAAGACAGATGCGCAGGAAGTCGGGCGGGTGCGGCAGTGGGACGAGAGCGCCGGTGACCCGCAGGCCAGCGTCCCCACTCACAGGCTGGACTCGAGGGATCCAGAGGCGAGCCTGGCTCTGCCGCCGGCCGTCCTCGCTCTGCGCCCGTTTCGCCCTCTGGAAGGTGGGGCGGTGATGGCCCTGCCCGGGGGCTGCTGTGGCGAATAAACGAGAGAATGCGCTTCGAGCACAGGCACGGTCCCTGGTGGGGCATAAGCAGGTGGCACAGGAGGGGGAGGGGGAAAGACGCCCCCACGAGGCCTGGAGACCGAAGGGCCCCGAGTGGGGAGCCTGCGGGGCCAGGGCTCAGAAGGCCTTCTCACTGCCGTCACTGGAAAAGACAGAGACTAACTACTTGGTCTCGTTTTAATTTTAGTCTTATTTTATTTTGTTTTTTCGAGTCAGGGTCCCACTATGCAACTAGGCTGGCTGTGAACTCACAGTCATCTTCCTGCCTCAGCCTCCCAAAGGCTGGGATTCCAGGCATGCACAATCCCCTGGCTTCCCCATTGGTTTTTCGCTTCTGTGAGTCAGAGTTTTGCTGGGTAGCCTGGGTTGGCCTTGAACTCCATACCTGGTTATGACGCATGAACTTTGCACTGCTGGCTGAGAGGACAGCAGATTTCTCAGTAGAGGGCAGGACAAGCGCAGAGCCCGTCTGCAGACAGCGCTGCTCTCTCCGGGCACCAGGTGTCAGAAGCTCAGGTGGGCCCTGACTCCAGCCCCGTCCGTCCCTCTCCGTACTGCAGACTCCTCGCCTGGAAGCCAGTGAGACCCACTCACGGCTCCCACCACGTGGAGGTGCCTGGGACTTTAGCGAGCAGGTTCTGGATCAGACCCAGCTCAGAGTGCACCCGCTGGGCCTGGTGCCACCTCCTCCGAGGGTGTCACACTCCCCGAGGAGACCAGGCAAAGGCTTGGGGAGATTCCAAACCACGGACGTGAGCGCTGGGCAGAGGTGTGGCGTCTTGGACCCCACTTCACCCTTGATTCAAGGCCGCTCCTTGGTTTGGAAGAACTGTCCCTAACCCGAAGTGACCCAGTCCCACCATGGCAAGGCCATCTGGGAAGCCAAGCAAACCAAAGCCCACGCCACGTTCACTGGTGCATGGGCAGGACGCTCCCTGGCACCAGCCTTGCCCTCGCTGGTACCCGCAGCACACACGTGTGCACACACTCCCGGCCACACTCCGCCCCGTGACGTCCTTGCAGCCCCACTTGCAGTTCCGAGTCAGTGGGCCCGGAAGCAGTGCTGGGTACACTGAGAGCACGCATTTGATGTGATTCTCTGGTCTTTTCCAGGGAAGGCAGAAGCCTACTTGGAAGCCATTAGGAAAAACATTGAGTGGCTGAAGAAGCATGACAAAAAGGGAAACAAAGATGGTAAGGACGGGGGGTGGAGTAGGGGCCCTTTGCCACCTCCCCGGGTTCCACAGGGAGACTGACGGGCTGAAGGCCCCTGCAGGGCCTGGGGGAGCTCCGCCGCCTTGCAGGTGTGGACGCGGAGACTCCTCTCTCCCGCTACCCGCAGCCACCTTCCAAGGCGCTGCTTTTATTCCATGCTGTTGCGAAGCACACGGAGTGGAAGCAGGGCGGAAAGTGGAGCGTGTCTCCCCACATCCGTCCCCATCCCATGTCCACAGTGGTCGGCCTCTGCTGGCCGTGTGTGTCTATGCCTTTCCAGCTTCCTGGCATCTCTTAAGCACAGGCATCTTCTGGGCACCTGCTGGGTGTCCACAGCCACCAGGAAAGCAGCTAGGACAGAGCAGCGCATGCAGCCAGCGCTGATCACCAGAGCGGCACAAGGTCTGCCTGTGTCTGGGTGACGGTGCTCGGCCTGGCCTGGGGCAGTTGTGGGTGGGTGCAGGGCAGCGGAGAGACCAGGAGACAGGGCGGGGCCTCTGCTAGGACAGAGACAGATCGGAGAGAGGGCCACAGAGCACAAAGAGCCTGCAAGTGAGGAGAGATGGGGAAGAAGGAAGCCGGGTACCGAGGTGTGAAGGGCAGCAGAACTCATGCGTGCCGGGCAGCTGTGGACAGGAGTGCAGCTGGGCCTGGGAGTGGGCAGCGCTCAGCCAGGAAGGGTGGCAGGGCCAGCGGAGCCTGAATCAGAACTCTCAGGCTAAGGAAGGGACCCATCCGGCAGCAGCGTGGTTGCAGACTGAAAAAAGTCCAGGAATGCAGGAGGGAGGTGAGGAGGCCGGGGTCTGACGCAGACTAGTGTGGCCTCTCCACGCCTGGCCCAGGGACGCTGCCTCTGGTACACATCAGGCCCAGTGTGGCTGAGGTCCTCCGAGCTCCGTCCTCCTCTCCCCTGGGGTGCTCAGTGATGTGCAGGGACCGGTTCCGGTGCCACCCAGCCGGCTGGAGTGGCTGAGGACCTCTGTGCTTTCCTCCGTCCCTCCTCTCCGTCCCTGCACAGCCTGGCAGACGGCAGGCTGCTGGTGCCTTGTGATTGTAATCATCCAACCCTGGATCAAGGCGAAGCCCAGGCTTTAGAAAGGTCCAACGTGCAGTCGTCTTACTGGGGAATCTGCTTTTGGTTGGAAGTTTGTTGGTTTCCCTCACACAGACTTGCAGTCGGACAGAGGAGTCAGAAAGAAGTTACGATTTGGCTATTTTATATTTTTGAGATGGCCTCTTATCCGGTAGTAAAGTCTGGCCTCAAACTCCCTGTGTGTCCCAGGCTGGCCTTGAGTCTTGCCTCACCCTCCAGCGCTGAAATCACAGGCATGTCCTGCCACGCCTAGCTGGTGGTATAGTTTTTGTTCCATGCATACAATTCAAATAGCATGGAAATAATCAAGGGGACACTTGATTTGAGGGAGGTGTATCATTACATCTGTGGGGACTGACAGCAGGGGATGTCACTTCACCTCAGAGTCCTGCTCGAATGGCCAGAATTCAAACATCTTCTAGCATGACAGGCAGGGCCAGTGACCTTGTCACACAAAAGGCTGATCACTGCGATGGGCTTGGTCCTCCACACATCTGCTCATGACGCTCCGATGACAATATCTTCCAGATTATGACCTTTCCAAGATGAGAGACTTCATCACCCAGCAGGCCGACGCGTACGTGGCCAAGGGCATTCTGGACACGGAGGAAGCCAGCGCCATCAAGCGCATCTACAGCAGCCTGTGATGCCGGGGACCCGGGAGACCTTAACGGAGCTGAAGACACCTCTAATCCCGCAGCAGACCTTCTCTGACCCAAGGGTAGTAGAAAGCGCTGAATTCACAGTAGTTAAGCTTTCAGAAGTGGGTAAACCATAGCTTCCTTGCCATTAAAAACTACCTGAAAAGTAAAGCTGTCTGCAGGCTGGGACTTTGCACCTGGAGTCCTCCTTTCCACCTCTTCCTGCGTTTCCCAGAGATGTTGCTGTGGGTGGGGGGCTGCTCCTGGGCTGAGCCCACACCAACCCTTCTCTCTTGGCATCTGGGCTGGGCCAGCGGCCAGCACACTGTTGGACCAGCCTTGATGCAAGGCCTTGTTTCTGCCCAGTTCCCAGTCGGTTCAGTCCAATTCCTATTTCCTCAAAGCCCCTGTCCCTTGAACGGCATTTCCTTCCTAGCTTCTTCGCTGCTCTTTTTAGCTGGCTCTCTCTCCGGCCCAGTGGCACCCTAAGGGTGCACAAGGTTTCCTGGATTTATTAACAATTCACCCCACCCGTAGCACTTCCTTTTGGTGAGTTCACAGACATCGGGCTGGGGGATAAAGAGGGATATTTATATTCACTGCCAGACGACAGGCGCGGTCATAAATAGCACTAAAGCAAAGGAGAACTTCATGCACACCTCACTAATCTCAGATGGACCTGATCCAAGCCAGGTACCTCCGCAGAGAGCCAGGGACCAGGCTTCGGGGTACAAATAGAGCTGAGACTCCTCCTGCTGCCTGTGAGCTGAGCTGGGGGTGCTGCCCTGGAGGGCAGGTTAGTGAACCCCAGTCCCCAGAGCCCATCCTCAGCTACCACTGCAAATCCCAGGAAGCAACTGGACGGGTCCTCCTGGGATGTCAAAGGCTGTTGTTCCCAAGCCTAAGGAGCCTCCGGCGATGACTCACTCAGTGTGGAGTAACGGCATATTTCTCTAGACATCGGCCTACAATCACAAAAACAGCATAATGCTTTTTGTATCCGAATTTTTGTATCTATTTCAAATGGTTTCTGATGCCTACAGTGCTATCCCGGAGGCCCAAAGCCGACAGACACACAAGGAACCTGGGATGATCCAGAGAAGCCAGGCCCCCAGGGTGGTGGGACAAGGGGACCAGAATCACCTTGTGCAGTGTGGGGGGCCCCAGGATGGTGACTGGACCACATTACTGAGTCCCCTGTGTAGGATGGGGGACTCAGCTTCTACATCAGGCAACAGTCTGGCACCGAATAAAACATTTCCTCCTGTGCTTTTTAGGATGTAAGCATCTGTGCAGGATTTTTTAAAACAAGGAATGCATTCCAGGGATTTATTGTCATTTTCAGAGCTCACAGACCTCCGTCGCTCCTACCGAGGGCCCAGACACGGGGACTTGGAGATGAGGAAATCAGCTTGTAAGGGGACAAGGGCACAGGTTACACCCAGGCCTACGTGGCCACCAGGCAAAGAGCCAGGCCCGAGGGCTCTGCCCCTCCCATAGTGACAACCACAGGGCGGAGCCCGAAGCACCCTCTTCCTCCTGGGAGGTCCCCTCAGCCAGAGGACAGAACTCAGTGAAAGAGGCTTGGCTGCAAAGTGCTGAGAGACTAGTACGAACACAACTCTCGGAACTGTGAGATTGTAGTCTTAATTTCCAATTTGAGCTCATAGTCCCATCTGTTGGGCAGTGGTGTCTGGATTACTCTGGAAGTTCAAGCCACTTTATGTGAACAGCGTAATTTAAGTTTGGGAGGGTTTTGTTAGAGTAAACTGCAGCACAGTTGAGAACACGGAGACAGGCAGGGTTAAACAACGAACGGGTGAGGATTTCATTACAGACCAGCATGACCAGGCCTGGAGTGAAAAGACCATTGGCCCTGAGTAAGGGGTCAGCATGTGTTTTATGGTGGAGTTTCGGTGTGGGGGGAGCGCTGCTGAGGGGGTGCAGAATTTTGGGTCTCTGAGTAGGGGGTCCAGGGCCAGCTGACAGACAGGGCGGTGTTAGCGTGGGGTGGGGTGCTGGCAGGCACAGCATGAGTCTCAGCTCTCTGCAGGTTGAGCTGTGGGGAAGCTGCTGGCTTCCTGTTAGAAGCCACACTCCCACAGGTATGAGTAACAGGTCTGCTAGGGGAGTTTTTCTCACCTAGCTGGGTGGGGGTCTAGTTCAGAGGCCTGATATTTTTGGTGTTTTTTGTTTGTTTTTAGGTAAGAGCTCATCATGTTTTCAGGCTGGCCTTGAATTCACAATTTGCCTGCCTCGGCCTGCCAGGCGCTGGGATCACCGGCATGTCCCTCCTGCGTGCCTGGCTGTGTTGAACAGCGTGACAACTGTACATTTTAAAAAGCCCCTAGGCTTTTATAGATGCTTGCTGGGGTCCTTTCTTGCAAGCAAAACTGTTTCCTTTCCTTTCTTATTTTCAGTTTCTCCCCATCCAACGAACTCAGTAGTGGTTACAGCAAAGCATGCGTGAGATGCTAGGTAACAGGAGGGGACCCCAGGCACACAGGGTTCTGTATGTCAGGTTAGGAATACACAAGAGGACAAGCTGAGGGCAGGTGTCAGTGCAGCCCCAGTGCACCTACTGTCCACTTCCTGGGGTGACGTGCAGTCCTGCCGTGGCCGCTCTGCTGTTTTATCACTGAGGGCCCCACTTCCTGTTTACCAGGAGATTCAAGAGCAAGATGGAGAGGGGGAAAGTGACAGGGACAAGCAAAAGGGGACAGTGTGCACTGGAAGCAGAGGTCTCACCTGCCCCCAGAATCACAGGCTCTTCGGGGATGCTGGGAGATGAATGAGAAACTGTCACAGAAGCCTCACGGAAGTCAGTATTAGAAACGTACTTTCTGACTTACTGCACGAAGCTCGCTTCGCAACGTGGATAAAGGCTTCCTGCTGTCCCAACCTTCCCCACCTCCAACCACACACTTCGTTCTCAACCCAGGCTCGGGCTGTGCCCCCGTCAGCCCGCTCTTTCCACACCGTGAAAAGAGATGTCGCTGGGAACCATGATCAGTTTGCTTTCAGATTACTGAAACTTCTTTTTTCCTCTCCAAACTGAATTGGCAATAAAAAAGACCACTAAAGTGTAGGAGAACCTGCAGCCGATTCAAAAACACAATTAAAAAATCAATTTTATTTCCCCCTTTGTCAACAAGCAGACTCAAATATGAAAACATAGTTTATTTTCTCATTCAGACTCTTGTAGTTAAGTTTTACAAAATAGCAGACAAAAATTTGACTCTTTCCATTGACACGGAACGTGTAACACACACTAAAATATAATATCTAAATAGCATTTGTTATAAACACACAGCAATTCAGCATTCCTTAATCAGCCACCAGGGTTTTCACGAAATTTGAGTTTTGTGAGGAGATAAACACTGTCTTCGAATCCACCAGCAAGTAGAAAAGCCAGGCTGAAAACGGCCACCAGCTGGAGAAGGGGTGAGCTTTAGATGCGCGGTCGCTACCATGCCCTGACAAGACTGGAATCACAGCAAGCTGGGAGGCGGCGGCAGGAGCGGCCTGCTTCGTCACGGCTCTGCGGCGACGCGGGCTGCGGGACCCCAAAGTTCTCCTGGGTCTCCGGGCTCCGATGCACTAGGGTCTGACGTCCCCCAGCGCCCAGCCACCTAACTGTGGTAGAGAGAAGTTGTGTAGGGACTTTCTTCACCCCTGCAAAACGGAAGTCCAGCACGGATCAGTGTTCAAAACCGTATTCAGAAAAACAGATACGCATTATTCAATTTAGTGTCTAGCCAGAGGTGTACCTTACTGTCTCCATTCTACTGGCATCTCAGGGACTGAAGTAAATAATGGTAATTGTTTATATGCTATTCAAGTATATATTATATTTATACATAGTTACACTCATGCTTATGTTTTCTGTATTCTACCTCTGTCTCTTGGAGATTTAAGGTACCTATAACAAAGAGCATACAAATAATAGGGTGACTGAAACAGAAATTAAAAAATCAGAACTAAGGAAAGGAAAAGGAAATCAACATGCTAACCACAAGAAAGATAAATAATTAAATCTGAGGGTCCATTTTAGTTGCAAGGTTCCCAGTAGCCAGGGAGAAAAGGGAAATACAGCAGGATACACCCTCAAGAAATCACAGAGGAAGAAGGTGACCTAGTGTATGAGAAAGAAAAGATTTTATCCTAGTAATAAGAAAAAAATACACAGTTCACAAGAAATTTTATGTAGGAAACCCTGGTGACAAGTAGCAGGGAATATCTGACAGATCTTACAAAGGGCGTTGGCTTACGAGTCTCCTCTAGGGCAGGGCGTCGTGGACAGTGCCAGTGAGACGCAGCTACCAGGCCACCATCCAGAGTTGCTGGCTGGACAGGGTTGCTATGAACACACAGAAACTAACTTTTTATACCAAATATCAGAGACGACAGCACTGGAGTAGCGCACAGTCTGAGATTTCTAAGCTAAAATCTTCATCAGGAAAAAGGTGTGGTGGCACACGCTTGTCACCCCGGCACTCGGGAGGCTGAGGCAAGGGGATCGTCACGAGTCAGAGGCCAGCCTGCCACAGAGTGAGCTCAAGCCCAGCCTGGGCTGCACAGTAAGACCCTGTCTCAAAAGAAAAACCTTTCCTTTTTTCCCATCAGAGCCGCCTGCTGCAGTCGCTGGCTGGCGCTGGTGCCGGGGCGCGCTTACCTGGGCTCCCACTTCAGCCTCTGGGCCGCCTGCGTGGACAGCTTGATCTGCAGGTCCAGCCTGTCCAGGAAGTCCCTGGCCGACACCTCCTCCGGCTGCAGGGGCCGCGGGGCTGGTTCCTGGGGACCGGGAGGAGGGAGCGCGTCCTCGGCCGCCCCAGGAGGGAAACTGCTGTCCCCAGCTTCGTTTTCTGGAGAATCCAGCGAGCTCAGTCCACTGAACAACAAAGGCTTCTCTGCTACAACCGGGATGCTCAAGGTCTTCTTCAGGAATATGCAGTCGCTGGTGAACAGTTTATTGGCCCTTTTAATCTGTTCCATCTGAAATGTCCAAAAGGAGGCAGAGTGACTATGACCAAATCCATGCTGTGTCTATTACACGGCACAGAACTACACGCCAACCAGCATGAGCCGGGCGAAGCTTCCTCTGGAGCCAGGACCCACATCAGATTTGGTCACCTCAAAAAAATGTCAAGAGATGTCAGGAAATTCTGTTTCTGATCGCAAAAAAAGGGAAGACGCAGCCCCCATCCCAAAACACACACACACACACACACACACACACACACGGTGACTGTCCCCTATCAGGTGGCTTTTAACAAGAGTGGTCCTAAACCTCTGAGGTTAAAGGTACAGGAGTTTTAGTGCTTATTTAATAAACCCCACTGCTGCCTGAGCACATGGTCCCTGCTGCTGCCATTTTGCTTGGGGCGTCTGCAGGACCAGGCCTGCAGGGGGAGAGAGCAGGAGGGCGCAGAGCTGGGAGTGGAGGCAGCGTTCAGAGTGGCCGCAGGACGCTGAGGAGGTGGGGTTCTCAGTTGGAATCTGCTGATATGGAGGAGCCCCAAGAACTGGTAGCAGTGACAGGTACAGGTATGGGACTGAGACAGGGCCTCTCCCCAGGAGCCTCTCAGGCCCCAGTGCAGGGCGTGAGACCTGCTTCACAAATAAATAAACACTCATGGTGACCCCCGTCCCTACCGTGGGGTTTCTAACCGCCAGCCTTTCATGGCCCCCACGCTCAGGGATGGGGGGGTGGGACAAGGGGGTGGACCTGACCCTCAGGGCAATTCGGTAATTGAGTCATTATGGTCTGCTTCCCACTGCCGGAGGCCCTTCTGTGGGCCCACACAGGCTCGGCCGTGAGCTCGCTGCAGGACTGCCCACACTGGCACTTGCCACCCCATGTTCTACTGTGTTTGCAGATGCTGCCAGCTCCCCTGGGAACTTCTGCCTGACCCTTGCCAGCTCCCCTGGGAGGTGTGCAGAGAGATGGCTAAAAGCGAGGGGTCTGGACGAAGGCAGCCTGGTGCAGGTCCCAACCCCACCAACACGAGCTGTGTGGACAGTCATTCGGTGGAGCCTCATCTTCCCTTTCCAGGGCTGTTGCAAGGATAAAATGAGTTCGTGTGCACGTGTGGAAGAAGCACATGGGTGTATATAGAGCGCACGGTACATACCACTGTTAGGCTTCTACTATCTACTTATGCAGCCATCCCTCTGTTCATTAATCAATCTATCAACCTATCCATTTATTCTACCCATCCATCCATCCGTCCAATCATTCATTACTCCATTTATGTCTCCCTCCATCCATGTATCCATATATTTTTTTTTAGTACCAAAAATCGAACTCAGGACCTTACATTTGCCAAGCAGGCACTGTGCCATTGAGCTGTATATCCCCGGCCCCATCTAGCCATTTATCCATCTACCCACCCATCAATCCAATCATTCATCCATTCATGTATCCATCTATCCAGTGTCCCACCCATCCACTCATTCACCCATTCATCCATCCATGTATCCGTCCATCCGTCTACTGATCTAATTCTGTGTTTAC
>PVJX010050008.1:0-10733 GCA_004027295.1 Dolichotis patagonum | reverse complement strand
TTATACTATTGTGTTATGTTTGATATTATTGTAATTGAAACTATGCTCAACTATAGCAGAGTAAGAGATATGGCGTTAGATACTGTTGATGTCCAGTTGACTTAATGTAAAGTACTGTGTTGCCTATGTTGTCCTCTTCTGATCTGCTCTGTACTGCCCCCTTTTGTTTTATTCTCTTTTAAATAAAAAAAAAAGAAAATGTAGTTAAAAATATACCTACAAAGAAAAGTCCAGGTCTTGATGGATTCACTGCTGAATTCTACAAGAAACATAGCAAAGATTTAATGCCAATACTCCTCAAGCTCTTTAATAAAATTGAAAGGGAAGCTATTATCCGTAACTCACTCCTCGAGGCAGGTATTACTCTGATACCAAAAGGAGGAAAAGACTCAACCAAAAAAGGAGAACTATAGGCCACAATCTTCCTAATGAACATTGATGCAAAAATTCTCAATAAAATACTAGCAAACAGAATTCAAGAAATCATTAAGAAGATTATACACCATGACCAAGTGGGATTTATCCTAAGAATGCAGGGATGGTTCAACATATGCAAATCAATAAATGTAATACACTACATCAACAGAGCCAAAGACAAAAATGACGTGATCATCTCAATACATGCATAGAAAGCTTTTGACAAAGTCCAACACTCATTTATGATAAAAACTCTTCAGAAAATTGTAATAGATGGTCTCTACCTAAATCTCATAAAAGCCATCTATGATAAACTAACAGTCAGCATCATACAAAATGGATGAAAACTAAAATCTTTCACTTTAAAATCAGGAACAAGACAAGGATGTTCATTATCACCACTCTTATTCAATGTAGATCTGGAAATGTTAGCCAGAGAAATTAGACAAGAGAAGTAAAACACATAAAGATAGGAAGGGAAGAAGTGAAATTATTATTATTTGCAGATGACCTGATACTCTACATAGAAGACCCCCAAAATCCCATCAAAGACTACTAGAGTTAATAAGCAAATTCAGCAGTATAACTGGATACAAAGTCAACATTCAAAAATCAATTTCATTCCTCTACACAAACAAAAAACTCACAGAAATGGAAATTATGGAAATAACACCTTTTACAATATCATACCCAGAAATGAAATACTTAGGAATCAATATAACAAAGGATGTAAAAGTTCTATACATTGAAAATTACAGCACTCCAAAAAGGAGGTTGAAGAAGATATTAGAAAATGGAAGGATATTCCTTGCTCTTGATTAAGAGGAATAAACATAGTGAAAATGACCATCCTCCCAAAAGCATTATACAGATTTAATGCAATCCCAATCAAAATACCATTAACATACCTTACAGATCTAGAGAAAACATTCCTAAAATTCGTTTGGAAACAGAAGAAACGTAGAATAGCAAAGACAATCCTGGGCAACAAAGGCAAGGTAGGAGGCATCACAATTCCTGACTTGAAATTATACTACAATGCTACAGTGATAAAATCAACATGGTACTGGCAAAATAAAATAGATGAGAATAATGGAACAGACTAGAAGATGCAGACACAACTATAAAGATATTTATCTACCTTATTTTTGACCAAGGGGTTAAACATATTCACTGGAAGAAGGAAAGCCTATTTAACAGATGGAGTTGGAAAAATTTGCTTTGCACATGGCAAAGCCTAAAACTAGACACAGGTCTATCACCATGCATTAACCTAAAATCAAAAAGGGTCAAAAATCTAAATACTGAAATGGAAGTACGAAATCCACTGGAAGGAAAGATAGGTAGAAATCTTAAAGACATAGAGATAGGCAAAGAGTTCATGAAAAAAAGGCAAACCATGTGGGAAGTACTTCATAAAGTCCACAACTGGGATCTTATCTTATTAAAAATGTTTCTCAGTGTAAAAGAAATCTCCAACAGAGTGAAAAGAGAACCTATGGAATGGGACAGAATTTTAGCCAACTGTCCCTCAGACAAAAGACATATCTAGAACATATAAGGAATTAAAAAAACATCAAGAACTCCAAATTTAAAGATCCAGTCCAAAAATGGGCATCTGAGATGAATATACACTTCTCAGCTGAATAACCAAAAATGGCAAATAAATACATGAAAAAAGGTTTGGCATCACTGATCATTAGAGAAATGCATATTAAAACAGCATTGAGAGTCCATATCACTCCAGAAAGAATGACTGCCATCAAGAAATCAACCAATAACAAATGTTGATGAGGCTATAGAGAAAAAGGAACCCTTCTTCACTGTTGACCCATGTTTGTAGCAGCACAATTTGTAATAGCCAAATATTGGAAACAACCCAAATGCCCATCAACCATGGAATGGTTATAAAAGGTATGGTATTTTTATACAATGAAACTTTACTCAGCTACAAAGAAAGATAAACTTGAGGATTTGATAGGTAAATGGAAGCAACTTGAGACCACACTCATAAGTGAAATAAATCAAATTCAAATGTGTAAATATCATATTGTTTCCCTAGTGTAAAACAAAACTGAAAGAAAAATAAGATCCAAAATGCATAATAGATATTGTGAAAATGAAAGGGAAAGAAAGTGTTCAAAAAGAAAGAACAACTGAGATTGAGGAATGAAGAAGAAGAAGAAGAAGAAGAAGAAGAAGAAGAAGAAGAAGAAGAAGAAGAAGAAGAAAAGGAGGAGGAGGAGGAGGAGAAGGAGGAGGAGGAGGAGGAGGAGGAGGAGGAAGAAGAGGAGGGAAAAGATTATATGTATGTAGGTATACATATACATGTATGTATGTATTATATATACAAGATAGATAACTATACAACTAGTCTCTGTAAGTTTATGAAAAAAACATGTTATGCTTTCCTTGTTTGACTGATACTTTTTAATGCCTAAATCTTATAATCCAAACAACTACTTCTAAGACAACAATATGCAATATAGCAACTAGTGTTAATTTCCCACTATATTTTGACATGCTGTATCATTTCTACCTTTTTTAAACAGTTAATATCTATCACTTCTGCAAAAATCATCCCACATGGGCTGAAAGACTGGGATTCAGTGTAAATCACAACAGCCGTTTGTGAAGACAAAGAACACACCCTTCCTAGTGTTAAACATCACATGAGCTGTGATAAGTATTGAGAGGAATGGCTTGCCACAACAATTCCAAAAGTGCACATAAAGTCACCTTGATTCATGTAAATTTGGAGGCTTCCATGACAAATGAACACAGACACAGTACTGTGTCTCCCACAAGTTGGTAATGGCTCCTTGTTGCTTAAGTAAGAGTAATGTGACCTATTTTATCAGGGACAATAATTGGGCACTTACAGACACATTTTTAAAATTATCTTCCTGTCTGTATTTCCATCCCATATGAAGTTTTAGAAAAGAAAAAAAACAAAAAAAGCAGCCCTTTGCCAGGGATTTAGCTTAGCAGCGTAAGTGCCTGCCTGGCAAGCATAAGGTCATGAGTTCAATCCCCAGTACCAAAAAAAATAAATAAAATAAAATAACAACCTTATACGGAAGGCCAACATTCCACTAATATCCAAAGAAAGGAAGAAGAATAATCCTGTTCCAGCATTCCTTGTAGCTCGAAGACAGTGCTATTACCTGCAGTATGAAGCAGGTCAGCAAGATACCTGCTGCTCTGCAGGGCAGGTCCACCTTGCTCTTGTCTCTGAACGATTCATGTAGTCACATGGGACCTCTGCAGCAAGGACAGTGTGAAAGGAATCTGAGCTGTGAAAGTTTATAAACCTCGTCTGGAATGAGATGTCATTCATTTAAATAGTACTTTTTAAGTGATTGTTAAAGCACATTCATTTCTGCAACACACACACACAATGAAGAAAGGTGACAACACCATGCAAAGGCAAAAATAAATCAAGTAACTTTGTGTGTTATGATTATGGTGACCTCATAAGTATGACATTAGTGATTATGATGAATATAATTTGCTACTTTCTGCATCATTGGGGTTATACTTTTGCTACAAAAGTATAATGAAAAAGCCAGGTGCAGTGGCACATGCCTATAATCCCAGCATTTTGAAAGGTTGAAGCAGGAAGATCATAAATTTGAGGCTAGAAGAAATTTAGCGAGAACCCAAGAAACCAAAAGTATAAATAAGGGCCAAAATGTATAATGGCACCATAAAATAGGAAGAAAATGTTCAAATATGGAGGTGGAGTAAAGGAAGGGGGAGGAAAGAAGGGAATTTTTTTAAAAAATTGAGAAAACAGACAGAGAGAGAACAAAGCTTTTGTAAATGGGAAAGGGAGAGAAGTTGAGGGGAGGGTAAAGGGATGGGAAGAAAAGAAACAAGTCATATCACATACAGGTACAAACTCTCGATGATGAAGAGATCATTATATATATATGAACTGTCCCAATAAAATATGATTGTTGAAAAAATAAAAAATAAAGGGCTGGAGATGTGTCTCAATAAGACACTCTTGAGTTCAACCCTTAGCATCACAAAGATAATTATAATACTAACACTAATAATATAAAATGACAAGAATAGTTTCAAGATATCAGTAGTGGAGAGACTCTGACAAAGACCAGCAAAGCCTTTGTTAATCAACCAAAACTAAGTCCTTTAAACCAACAGGTGCCAGAGAAAATGCTAATTTGCAAGAGCAATGTGTCCTCCCATTGTGTGTTTGTATGGCTTAGTTCTAGTCTCCGTGGACTTCACTGCAGGAAGTAGCAATGGACTGACCTACTCTGTGACCTCAGAGAGCAGTGGACAAACAGATGTGAATTTTGAGGTGAGTTTCCAAGAGAAAACTGTCACCCTGCAGCTGCAGCTGTTTTCTATACAAAGTAAGTCTGAAAAGTTAAAATAGTTTGCCAGATGTTTCAGAAACATAAATGGAGATGTTATCTGTGGGTTTGCAGTCTTATCTTTGTTGGCAAGAATAGCTAGAGACAATCAGTAAAAACAGGTAAGGTCAGGCCAGCACCAGGTTAGCTAGCACAGGAAGTTTCCCTTCCCAGGTCCACTGGCATCTGCCAGAAGTCCCCTCCCTGAAATCTGACATTGCTGCAGTCCTCAGTGATATGGTCACTAATAGTGCAGTGGCCACTTCTTCTGCTCCCTTCCCCCAGCTGCTACTGCCCTGGGTGCGGGGGATGTCACAGAGTATCTGGAGCATCTGCACAGAGAAAAGGCAAACAGACAGCATGAGAGGGGCCTTTATCAAAAATGCCACACAACTACACTCTAACAATGAAACTGAGGGGAATTACTGATCTGAATGGAGCATATTTCATGTGCTTTGTGTTCTAAGAGGTATTTGTCTAAATTGGTTTAGACAAATACCTCTTACGTTTCTCTCACGTTCTTTGTTGTGACTGTGTCTCTCACGTTCTTTGTTGTCTCTCACGTTCTTTGTTGTGACTGTGTCTAAATGTCTCCCCAAAACTTCATGTGGTCGTAGGTGGGGCTTTTTCAGAGATGGCTGGATCTACAGAGTGTGACACTGGGATTGATTTATAATGAAGTGGTAGGATTGAGGGCCCTAGGCTTAAGGGAGTGAGTGCCAGCTGCCCTAAGGAGCCTGGGTAAGATGCAAGGGATAGAAAGAGCTATAGTAGTCTCTTCTTGCTTTGCTACCTTCCACTCAGCATGAGCTGTTTCTCCTCTCTGATGCCATCCTGACTTGGAGCCAGCCAATCGTGGACAGAAACCTCTATAAACTAAATAAACATTTTCTCCTTTGTCTTTTGGTATTGGGTATGTTGTCTCAGCCATGAGAAAAGTAACTAAGATATTCTTCTAGAAACTCTGTAATTTTATTTCATATCGTACATCTGTGATCTATTATTTTTTCCAAGGGAATGTGCAGTGCGGTAGCATTTGTTAAAGAGACTATTATTTCCCACAAGAAGAAGAAATGGTGAAAACACAGGAAAGGAGATACAGAAACCAAAAACAAAGATTTCAAAGACAAATGAATCTGTAACTTTTAAAAAAATTTTTTGAAATACATTTTTATACAGTGAAAAGACAAATCACAGAGTTGGAGAAGTATTTGGGAAACATTTATCAGACCAAGAAATTGCATTCAGAATAAGGAGATAAACCACTCATTGAAGAAAATGGGCAAAGGAGTTGAGCAAATGTTTAGCAAAAGAAAATGGATGACAGAAGAAAGAGCACATGGAAAGTTGTGTGATATTTTTCAGAAGGGAGACATAAATTAAAACTGTGATACACTGCTGTGGGTTCATTATGGTGGCCACTTTTCAAGAAGGATGACCCCCGTGGATCTCAAGGATGTGTTCCTGAAACACTCACGTATGGTAGGTAGCAGGAATGTGAAATGATAGAACCTCCCTGCAAAATCATTTGGCTGTTTCCCACCAGATCACACACATACTTACGATAACATGCACCAACGTGAAATAAATGTGAGATGTTTACTGAGGGAAATAGGAGCAGTCATGAAAATACTTGCGTATCACTGTTCATAGCACTGCAAACATAACAACACTGGCAAGCCCAAGCGCCCAGCTACACAAAGAGAAGGTTTAACGCGTTTCAGTCTATGTTCTCCGCCTCATGCTCCTCAGCAGGGGACAGGGATGAGCCACCCACACGTGCGCCAAGCTCAGGCTCATGCAAGCAGCAGACACAAAGAACTGCATATTACCTCACTGACATCAAATCTTTCTAAATGACAGGTTGTAGGTACAGAAAGCAGAAGTTGATTCCAATGTGCAGGAGGGAACATTTTGACATTTATGCACTGATTTGACCACTGCATGTCAAACATCATTAAAATGTGTACTTAAAATGAGGTTTGTTGGACATGAATAACTCATCACTGGAGGAAGCAACAGCAGGGGGATGCTGAGATTCTTGTGCTTCCGTGTCCATCACTGGAGTCTAGAAACCCTCTGACTATGTGAATGGGATAGGAATTAAGCATACACTTTGTTTCCAAAAAACACAGATTGTAGATAAAATAATATTGGTGAAATAATGATAATTTTGCGATCATTCTGTTGAGTGAGATAAACACAGGTATGTAAATATCACACTGTGTCTCTGGTGTGAGAAACTGAAAGTGTAAATAAGAACTAAAATGCATAATAGCTACTGTGAAATAGGAAGAAAATGTTCAAAAGGAAAGGTGAACTAAGGAGGGGAGAAGAGGGAAAGAAAGAAAGGAAAAAAATAAGTAAAGAAGAATAAAATGGAAACAGAGCTTTGTAAATAGGGAAGGGGAGAGCGATTGAAGGGAGGGGAGGCAATGAGAAAAAGAGGAACTGTATAGACCATGCACAGCTGCAAATTCCATACGATGAATGTGAGCACTGTGGATGTATAAACTGGACCATAAACTTAATAAAAAACCAAGATGCATGGTAAGCGTGCCGATTGTAGTATACACTTCTCTATGCTAAAATTTTATTGTCAAACTTCCTATAATAAAACAGGAAAACAGCAAACTCCCCACCCAATACATATCCTTTCCTCTTTAGTAGGTGCCTGGCATTCAAGGCTTTCCCAGGGACCTTCCAGGCCTGCAGCAGCACTGGCATCCCACCCCCGGCGCTTCTCTCTAAAGGTTTTGATCTGTATTAATGTCTATAAATTGACCATTCTTGATGGCACTGTTCTGTGCATTAAGCTGTTTTCTGACTGATTCCTGCTGACTCTGAGACAGTGAATTCCATCCACTCACTCACCTGAATATCTGCACTTCAGCAGGGTGAATTAAGCTGCGTATTCACACTGGAGGGTGAGTGGGGTCCTGTGTGCAGACAGACGGTCTGGACGTGGGTCTTAGTTTTTGTTATCACTGGTGGTGCTGTGGCCTCTGTGCCTCTGTTTCCTCCTCTGGCCACCGTGGGCCAGGGGAAGCTTCCTCACCAGCGGGTGGTGAGTGTTAAACAACAAGCCCACCGGTCCTTGGCAGGGTGCTCATTCGCCTAATCCACAAACTACTGCATTTATGGCAACTGATTTTCCAGGTAAACAGACATCTCCTGCCAGGTGAGGAGACTGAATACACAGACAGAGACCACCAAGTGCTGCATGTAAGACAGCCCTGACGTACAGGGTCTGACTTCAACCACGACCTCACAGCAGCTGGACAGAATGTCAAGGCAGAGGCGGTGTCTGAGATTTCTCTCGTTTTTGCCTTACTTTAAATATCAGTCCGAGAAAGCCAGACGTCCTCCTGTCCTGGATCACGTAGCAGGCTGGCTGCACGCGAGCCACCGACAGCCCTCCAGGCCAACAGACCCCAGGGTGGGCTCAGTCTGAAGTCCTCCAGCTCCCTGCCTTCCTCTGAGCCACAGCCAAGCACAAATGACAGTGCCAGCTCCCTGGACCCCAGAAATGTTTTGAGAACAGTTCATGTTTGTCTGCTCAGCTTGGTGTTTGTGATTGTCACAGGATAAGCCCTGCTTCATTCCAGATCAAGGTGAGCATGACCACATGACTGCCCCTCACATTCGTGCTGCAGTTCAAAGAGCCTGATGATAAGACAGATAACCGACAGACGGGTTGGCATATCTACTGTGCTACATATCTGAGAATAAGACACTTACCTTGATGTGGGTGTATGACATAGACATATATGGCTTTCCAGTATGCCCCACTCTGTTTTTTAAATTCTGCTCTCTTACATACCTTGTGGGAAAAATTCACTTTGGAGTTTCCCCACTGTATGATTTCTCAAAAGAGTCTGCGTGTGAGAATGAAGGCTGGAAGACAGACAGATAAGAGGCTGACCTCACTTACAAAACAGAAATAAATGTAACTAAAAGAAATAGGAAGCGAACTCATAGGTAGGGGGGATTCTGCCTGCACTCTCAGGCAGAATAACATTTAGAAAGCGGCTGCTCTGTGGATACAGAAGATTTTGAAACCAATCAAAAAGCTGCCCACTCTCTGCATCCCTGAGAAAGTTTTTACCTGCTCCCAAACCTATTCCTGAGTCCTGAAGAAAGTGAGGTTGACTGGGAAATGAGGGACGAGCAGAGGTATGAGGCTGCTGTAGAGACGGAAGGAAACAGTAGTGGCTTGACCTCGGGCATGTGGATGGACAGGGAGGATGCTGTGGGATGCAGGATGTGTCTTGAAGTTACTGATGAGATTAATTGCCTAGGGATTGAATGTGTGGTAAAGTGAAAGAGACTGAAGACAGTTTACTGTTTGTGTAGCAGGCTCACAGTGCTGTCATTTATGGATGGAAGAGTATGACATGCAGAAATGCATTGTGGAGACAAATCAATCATTGTTCCTGTTAGAAATGCTAGCTTGGTGTCCTAATTGGTGGGTGGATACACGTATCCAGAACTCATGGGATGGCATTTCACAGCCAACCTATGTGTCCATGGCATTTGAAATCTAATGGCTAAATGATCCCTACAGAAGAGTAAGCCCTCTCTCCTTGCAGTCTCTATAGGTCAGAGGGTCCCACCAGGGCATGAAGACTGGCTGGCAGGTGAGCTTGTGTACTTGAGAATGAAGGAAATTCCCTAACCATAGTGAGTGTAGACTCAAATACAAAAGGAAGCATGAGATCTACAATTGAAAAATGAAATATCCTATGTTCTGAAGCTCACAGAGGTGAAGAATAATTTGATTATCCTGTTCTACTTGCTATGGTTTCTATGTAGATGCCCCACCAAAGTCTCATGCATACATAGGTGGGGATTTTGAGAGGTCTTTGGATTATTAATATGATACTTATCAGTGGATTAGTCCTTCCATGAGTTTATAGATAAATGAGAGACCTGGTTGGAGGAGGTGTGTCACTGGGAATGGCCTGGAAGAGTCTGTCTTCCTCCCTCCTCCTCTGATCTCCCTCTCTCTCTCCCTCTCTATCTCTCTCTCTCTCTCTTGTTCTCTGCTTCCTGCTGCTATGCCACGAGCTATATTTCCTCTTGCTTATTCCATTGCCTTGCTGCCCTGCCTTGGAGCCAGCAAATTAAGGACTAAAACCTCTACAAACTTTGAGCCAAAATAAACCTTTCCTCCTTTAATTTCTGGGTGTCTCAATGACAAGAAAGACACTGAGGGCCCTTCACCCCCAGGAAGTCTCCCAGAAAGCAGCATCTCAGGCTGTCTCTTTGGGACCCAAAACTCTCGGACCCGTAGAGTGGCCCGGGCTGTTTGGTTGAAGAATATTGTGGAGACTGGTATATTGGCCAGGTCTGTTTGGGACCAGGAACTTTTCAGAAACCAACATTCTGGCCTGACTCTTTGGGACCTGTAGGCCCTTCACTCGCAGGGAACCTCCTGGAGACCTGCCTGGGACAAGGCACAGAGGCCTGGCCTGCCTGAGATTCCACAGGCTCCGGGGTGGCCACACCCAGCATTTGCCTTACAATTTAGGGAGCCAGGAGCCCACAGAGGGGAGTTAGGACCCTGTGAGGAAGCCAGGAGCCTGTGGGGGAGCCACTGCCCCTCCAGGAACTGAGGGTGTAACAGGTAATGGGCCACATAAGCAGAGAAAGTTTTGGAACACCGCTCAAAGTAAGGAAATACAGAAAAATGACAAAAGGCAAGACCAAAAGGCAGGCTCAAAGCCCTACCCTCCCCAAGAAAGCTTAGAAGCTGTGTACATAGAAGAAAAAAGAAGCCATACACCTGAAATGTCTGAAATGATATCAAATGAAATAAATATGCAAATAGGGAAAGCTATGGAGAAATTCAAACCAGAAATACTTGCCCAGGTGAAAGAAGAATTGATAAAAACAGTGAAAGAAATAGTGAACGCATCTAGTGAAAAC
>PVJX010050007.1:0-10846 GCA_004027295.1 Dolichotis patagonum | reverse complement strand
ATATGGTGGATTACATGTATTGAATTGCGTATGTTGAACTATCCCTGTATTCCTGGGATGACTACCACTTGGCCATGGTGTATAATCTTCTTGATGATTTGCTGCATTCAGTTTGCCAATATTTTATTAAGAATTTTTGCATCTATGTTCATTAGGGAGATTGGCCTATAGTTCTCTTTTTTTGTTGGGTATTTCTCTGGTTTTGTTATTAGAGTAATACTTGCTTACAGGAATAAGCTAGGGAAAATTGCTTCCTTTTCAATTTCATTGAAGAGTGTGAGGAGTGTCAGAATTAAATCTTATTTGAATTTCTTATAAAATTCTGCAGTAAATACATCTGGACCTCTGTTTTCTTTGTTGGTAAGGTTTTAATTACATGTTCAATTTCATTAATTGAAATTAGGTTATTTGGCAGTTTTACATCTTCTTGATCCATTTGTGGTTACTCATATGTTTCTAGGAATGCACCCATTTTTTCTGTGTTATCAAGCCTATTACAGGAGAGGTTTTCAAAATACATACTTATTACCTTCTGTATTTCCACACGACCTGTAGTGATTTCACCCATTTCATTCCTTATTGGATGATTTTGAGTTTTTCTTTCCTTTTTTTAATAAGGTTGGCTAGGGGCTAATCAATTTCATTTATTCTTTCAACTCTTTGATTCATTGATTCTTTGTATTGTTTTCTTAGTCTCTATTGCATTGATTTCTGCTCTGATCTTTATAATTTCCTTCCTTCTTTTGGCTTTGGGCTTGACTTGCTCTTCTTTTCCTAGATGTCTGAGGTGTAACATCAGGCTGTTTATTTGTGTTCATTCTGTTTTCCTGCTGTGGAAATTCACCACAATAAATTTTCTTCTGAGGACTGCTTTCATTGCATCCCACAAAATCCAGTAAGTTGTATTTATATTTTCATTTGCTTGTAGATATTGTTAAATTTCTTCTTTAGTTTCCTCTGTGACCCACTGATTGCTCAGGAGTATATTATTCAATTTCCATGTGTTTGTGGGGTTTTTGCAGTTTCTTTTGTCATTAATTTCTAGTTTCATGGCCCTATAATCTGATAACATGCAATGGATAATTTCAATTCTTTTGGATTTACTTAAATATGTTCTGTGGGCTAGTATATGGTCTATTTTAGAGAATGTCCCATGTACTGCTGAGAAGAATGTATATTCTGATGTTGTTGGGTAGAACACTCTGTATACATCCACCAAGTCCATTTGTTCACAGGTGTGATTCAGTTCTGTTATTTCTTTACTGATTTTCTGTCTAGTTGATCTGTCCCTTTGTGTCAATGGTGTGTTAAGGTCTCCTGTTAGAATTGTGTTATTGCTTACTTGATTTTTCATTTCTGTTAATACTTGCTTTGTATAGCTGGGTGCTCTGGAATTTGGTGCATATATATTTAAGATTGTTATCTCTTCCTCTTGAAGTTTTCCCCTAACTAGTATGTAGTGACCTTCTTTATCTCTTTAGATCATTCTTGTTTTGAAGTTCACATTGTCTGCAAACAGAATAACTACCCCTACTTTTTTTTTGGTTTCCTGTTGCATGAAGTATTGTTTTCCATCCTTTGACTTTCAGTCTATGGGTTTCCTTTTGGGTTAGATGGGTTTCTTGTAGATAGAATATGGTTGGATGTTGTTTCTTGATCCATTCTGCCAGTCTGTTTCTTTTGATTGGTGAGTTGAGGCCATTTACATTAACGGTTATAACTGTTATATATTGGTTTATTGTTGACATGTTATCTTTCTGCTGTTGTATCTTTAGCTTTCCATTCTTTTTAATTCTCTGCCTTGCTTGGTGGTTTTATCCCATGTGTATCTAGAATGTCTTTCAGTATTCTTTGTAGAATTGGTTTGGTGTTCATGAAGTTTTTCAGCTATTCTTTGTCATGGAAGTATCTTATTTCTCCATCCATTTTGAAGGACAATTTTGCAGGGTAAGTCAGTCTGGGTTGGAAGTAGTTTTCCTTTAGGATCTGAAATACTTCATTCCATGCTCTTCTTGACTTCATCGTTTGTGTTGAGAAGTCTGCTGTGATTCTGATAGGCTTTCCTTTATAGACAATCTGTCTTTTCTCTCTGACAGCTTTTAGTATTCTGTTCTTATGATGGATTTCTGGTATGGTCATTATTTTATGTCTGGGTGTAGTTTTATTTTGGTTATGGCTATTTGGAGTTCTATATGCTTCACTAATCCAAATGTCAGTTTCCATTCTCATGTTTGGGAAGTTTTCAGCTATTACTTCTGTAAGTAGCCTCTTGATATCATTTGGGCTGTCCCCTTCTTTTTTATTTATCCCTATTAATCTTATTTAACAAGAGTCTTTGCATCATCTTGCAGCTGTTGAATTATTTCCTGATTCTTTGTTATTTTTAAAAGATCTTTCCTTTCCTGTTCACTAGCTGTGATCTTATCTTTGAGATCTGAAATTCTATCTTCACTTTTTTTGAGGTGGTTTTGGCAGCTTTCAATAGAGTTTTTGATTTCCTGTATATCTCTTTGACTCTGCTTCATGTATTCTGTTTGTTTCTTATAGTGTTCATTCAGGGATTTTATCTGTTTTCTTTGTTCCTCTAATTTTTTAGCTGTGTCTTCAGTAGATGTGTTCACTATTTCTTTCACTACTTTTATCCTTTCTTCTTTTACTTGGGCAATTATTTCTGATTTGAATTTCTCCATAGCTTCCCCTAGTGGCTTCTTTATTTCAGTTGATATCATTTCCGTCATTTCAGGTATATGGTTTCTATTTTCTTCTATGTACATGGCTCCTAGGCTTTCTTGGGATGGGCTGGAGATTTGAGCCTGCCTTTTGGTCTTTCTTTTTGCCATTTTTCTATATTTCCTTGCTTTGAGCAGTGTTCCAAAGCTTCCTCTGGGTGTGTGGCAAATCACCTCCTGCGCCCTCAGCTCCTGAAGCAATCTAGGCTCCCCCACAGGTTCTTGGCTCCCTAAATTGAGAATTGCAAGCTGGGCATGGTGAACTGGGGCCAGTGGAACCTCCTGGGCATAATCGCCTGTCCTAGGGGGGTAGGCATGAACTCAACTGCTGGGAGTGCTGGTCTTAAGCTCTCCCCAGGCCAGCCCAATTGGGCCAAGCGTCTCCCTGCATGGTCTCTGCCTCCTGAACTGAAAGAAGGCCACTGGGCCTAGTGCACTGAGGCCTGTGGAACCTCCGGGCCTCAGTCTAGTGTTCCTGGGAGCCCAGGTCTCCAACTCCTCCTGAGCCAGCCTTGGGGCACTGGGACTCACCTCACATGGTCGTAACTCCCACGCAGGCTCTTGGCTCTCTAAATTGAAAGGTGGAAGCTGGGCATGGTGAACTGGAGTCTTTGGACCTCCAAGGCTCAGTCCTGTGTCTTAGGGGGCTGGATATGAACTCAACCTCTGGGAGTGCTGGTATTAGGCCTTCCCCAGGCCAGCCCAACCAGGCCGAGTGTCGGGCTGGAGGTTTGAGATTGCATTTTGTTCTTTCATTTTTTCATTTTCCTATATTCCCTTAGGGATACTGAATGCAAGGTCTCAGTTGTTTCTTGGTTTGAAAATATCTATCCCTATTGCATGAAGTTTCCCCAGTTGAGGGGAAGTCCTCAGACAGACCTTACCAAATGGCTAGAGCCACTTGGAGTCGCTGGGTGAAGTCTTACCAGTCTCAGAGCGAATCACCAAGAGTCCCCATGGGTTGGAGAGTGCTACGCACACTTTCAGCTTGCCAGGCACAATTCAGGACTAGAGATTTGTTTTAGAAAATCAGTCACCAGTGACAGCACATTTTAATGACACAGAAAGGGGTCACAAAACTTGTAGTACTTGTGTGATATATTGAAATTATTCAGTGAACTCAATTTACTACCTCAAGGGAAAAGAACAACTGTATTCAAGTCAGCAGAAAAGTAACTGCATTTAAGCCAAACTGAAATTATGAGAGTGGTGAGTGAACTATGTGATATTTGTCAAGTTTCAAACTTTAGCGACGTTGTTTAAAGAGACTCAACCAGGGCCTTGTTTCTCTCAATGGTGCATAATCATCTGTCTCGGCTTTTAAAAGACTTAAAGGATTGTTTCTCAATCACAAAACAACCTCAGAACTTGGATGAAAAGGATCCACAATTCATTTGTGAATAAGATAGGTGAATTAATTTTGCCTATGCTAGAGGAGGATCAGTGCTTGGTGGAAAATGATGGCAACCTCAAAAGTATGTTTGAGACAAATTTAAATCTCCATAAATTCTGGTTTAAAGTCACAGTAGAGTATTCTGAGATTTCCTCAAAGGCACTAAAAACCTGATATAGCATTTCTAGAGTCTTATTTTTGTACAACAGTGTTTTGTGTAACAAAAACCAAAATGAAATTATGGAGTAGACTAGACATAAGCAACACATTTCAGGCATCACTGCCTCCCATCACCCCCAGGTAAGTCCATCTAGTTAGAGGACGACAAGCCTAGGGCTCCCATTAATTCCTCATTATGGTTATTTAATTATTTTGTTCTATATTACAATGTAATAATACAATTTCATTATATCTTATTACAATATAACAATAATAATAGAAACAATGTATGCTACAAATTAGAAGAACTTGAATCATACTGAAGGGCATCATCTCCCTCCACCCTGGTTATTTGAAAAATTATATCCCACAAGCACATTCTTGATACCAAAACATGGGGGACCACTGATCTAGACTATAATATTCACAAGGAATGCTTTGTACATTTTTTCTTATTTGTAAATTGGTATATTACTTTTATTGTTGCTTCATATGTTTTAAAGGTTTAACCTTCTTCATGTATATAAATATAGTTCATTCACTTTAACTGCTGTGAAGTATTCTCTACATAAATCTTGTACATGTATATAAAGGTTTATGTAAAGCAGTAGCTTAAAATGCATGTGCATACATATTTTAGACATTACTGAAGCCAAAATTTGGTAAAATAAAACTTTACTACTTTAAAGACTTTTATTCATGCTCTTTTATTCTATTCCATTCTTGTCCATGCCTCTGAATTCTTTTCTAGAAAAATAAATGTGGATTCAACTCAGTATGTCACTCATTAGTGTAGCCAAATTTAAATGATCCTGCTTCCATTGTTATACTTGAAGATGCAAATCATGAACCATATGCTACATGTGTCTTCAATTTTGCTACTCTCAGCTCCTCCAAAATACCTCCAGGAAAGCAAAAGGAAAACATTACCCTTAAATTAAAAATCAAAACCCACTTGGCAAAGCAAAGCTCAGTATACTTACTGCCATTAAGAAAGAACATTATCATGGCAGAATTTTTAAAGTGTCTCAAAATAAAGTGTTTAGAAAATATTACCTACCTTATTTCCCTGAAAATTGGGCTAATTCAGAAATAAGCACTACTTTATCAGAATGCTCATAATATAAGTGCTAGTTCTCAAATAAACCTCAGTTTTAAGATCATCAGCAGATGGACACATTTAGCACATTCATTGTAACACATGAGAGACATAGTAAATTATAAAATAATAATAATGTATAATTAAATATTAATAAGCAATATTTTTGACAATACTTAAATGATATCATAAATTATAATTAAGTATTCCCCAGTGGGCATCTTTGGATGAATAACAAATGTCTATGTAAACAGATGAACCCAAGACTTATTGCCAATTGGATGTACAGATACAATGCATAAATGATGTACACACTTGATAACTAACTGACATTGCTGTGCCTAATATGAATCTTCATAATTCAATATGTCATGTTATAACACACTACAGGCAAGCTGTGTGGACAAGAAATGCTCATTTAAGGAAAATTCTATTGCCAGATATGAGTGACTGGGGCCAATGGTTCTATAGGAAATAGTTGCAAGAAATTCAGGCTGAACTTCAGGTTTTGAGGAATTATGACAGTGTTCCTAAAAAAGATGACATGATTGTATTTTCGTAAATGTACATTACTGTACATGAAAAAATAAGACTCCCCTGAAAACAAAATCTATTGTGTCTTTTAGACCAAAAATAAATACAAGATCTGGTCATATTTGGAAATACAGTATATGGTTTAGGACCTAACTAGGTGATTTTAAATTCCTTCCTAGCAGAGAATGGGTTTAAAGGACCAGAGCTGAAGATATGGAATCTTTGAATTATTGGGTATAAACAGACAAGGGTTCTTAAAGGAAGTGGGGATGAGCAAACTGTATGTCTTTGTAAATAAGATGTCACTGTAGACACAATCTTATCTTGGGAGCAAATATTTCCTGGAGCAAGTAGCTAAGTATTGCTTCACAAAGAGGCAGAAAAATATGTCTGATCTAAGACTTAACTAACACAAGAACTCACAAGTATGACTAATACCTGCATTTTTATTATCACAGAGAAAAGGGCATTATGTTGGATTTGATTCTCACTAGAAAATGTCAAATATTTTCTAAGATGATTATGCTAATTTATAGTCCTACCATACTTATAGAGAGCCCAGCATTCTAAAATTTCATATTGATTTAATATTTTTTAATGACTACGAGTTATTAGTACATAATGTTTAAAGTTCTTGTAGGGAGTTGGTACACGTGCATAATATATCTTAATGCCTTTTTCCACCCCCTCTACTTCTTGATCCCTTCCCCTTTGATAAAGCTCTAGCTCCCTACTACCTATTGCCTTTTATTTTGTTCTTTAATTATACTTTGGATTTCTCATATAAGAGAAACCATATGATATTTAAATTGTGTCTGATTTATTTCACTTGATAGTATGGTGCATCCATTTTCTTGCAAATGACTCAGGTTTACCTTTCTTTGTGACAAAATACTACTCCATTGTATGTAAATACCACATTTTCTTTATCCATTTATCTGTTGTTGGGCAAGATTTAGCTGTTACGAATTGTACTGCTATAAACACGGTTATACATGTATCACTGTAACACGATGTCTTTAACTCTTTCAGGAATATGCGTAGAAGGGAATCTCTGAGTTGAATTTCTAGTTTCAATTTTTTGAAGAATCTCCCTCCATCCTGATTTCTAGTGGCTGTTCTAGTTGACATTTCCAACAATGTAGACTCTCCCCTTTGCCCGCCCCACCTCCCCAGCATTTATTGTTATCCAAAAAAGCCGTTCTTTCTCAGGTTCAGTGTTATTTTACTTTGCACTTTTCTAATGGTCAGTAATGTTGAGCATGCCTTTATGTATTCATCGGCCATTTATACTTCTTCTGTGAAGCGTTTTTTCATTTTGGCTGCCCACTTTTGTTTGGGTTTTTATTTTGGGGAGTGTCTAATATTTTTGTTTTATTGTTTTCAAATTGTCACTCTTTGAAACATAAAATGATATCTCATTACTATTTTTATCTTATATTTCCTTGATTACAGGTAAAATTTAGTAACTTTCCATGTGGCTTTGACCATTTCAATTTTTGTTCTGTGAATGGCCTGTTTTACCCTTTGCTCATTTCTGTATTTCTGCATTGTTTGCTTAACTGACTGCATTGTCCCTAAATATACTGGACAATAATATTTTGATAAATAATAAACATTAAGCAATAAGCATTTCAAGTATTTTTTCCAATTCTGCTATGCAATTTATCTTAATATTTAATATTTGCATTAAGCAGTTTTAAAATTAAACACAAAAATTAATCAATTTTTATGTTTTCGTGGTTTTAGTTCATTCATTGAGCAATTCTTAAAATATTTTGCTTAGATACTTTAAGTTTTATTTACATTTTTAAACTGCCTAGAATTTATTTTTCTGTGAAGAAAGTGATAAAGTGTGTTAGTCTGGCATTGCCACAATAATGCTGTTTAAAAAACACAGAATCTATGGATTATCACAAAATAATTGTTTACATTTCATGCACATTGGTCTGGCTGGAGTTGACTGGTCCTGACTGCGCTCAGCTGGGTTTGGCTCCAAACTGTGTGTTTGCTTCATGCATCTGCTGTAACCCAGGAATCAGCAAACAGCCAGAGCTATGGTAAAAGTGAGCAAGGGCAAGCTTGACCTAGTTGAGCATTCCAAGCCCATGATTATGTGGCATCTGCTAACCTTCTACAGGAAAGCATGACACCTAGCCCAGCTCCGACTGTCAGTGAAGAACTGTACTCTGCCCGCATGGGGGAGAAGTGCAAAGCCCTATCACAAGGGGTGAGGGGGTGCAAACATTTCACATAATGCTCACTCAATCCCTCCCTATTATATCCCTAAAGACTCATCCAATCAAGCCATCAGCCTTGAAATGCAGAATCTTATCATCTACATCAGATCTGGATGTAGCTCCAGACCCACACAGACAAATTTTATCTGCCTCCTACATAGCCGCTGTACAATGATAAAACATGAACAGGACAACTGCAATGACCTCTCCCCTTCAGGACTAGAAAGGGACACTCACAGCACTCACTGGACCATAGCAATTTTTAATCCCACTGGACACGTCAAGCTAGATCCCTTTTCCTCCAGATTTGGGAACATATCTTGTTTAGGCTCCAGTGTGAAATTCTGGGAATGATTTTCCAATCCATTTTTTCACTCGAGGTCTTGGTTCTGACCTCTCCTGTGTCCTTCCCCTACTATCATTTTTAGTCACTTCTGAAAAGCATGATGAGAGTATTTCATCCCAGTAACTAAGCAGCTATACTAGCCTACTTCCTGCCTGTAGAAGGTGGGGTCCAGCCTACCTCCTGTGTATGTTTCACATCACAATTACTCTCAGTCTCTTTTAACCCAGGATAATTTTTTCAGGGTTACTCTCTGATAGGATTTTATGATTCAGGTCAATTTTAGGTGCTAAAAACTTTGCCCACAATTCATTTTGAAACTTAGTGCATCCTTTCAATATTTAATTATAGAAAATTTGGCACATCAAACTTGTGCAGGACTTTTAATACTTCTAGGAATACCTTTGTCTGGTAGAGAATTTTTGTCAGAAGTTTAACCAAAGATCCAACCACCAAAATCATAATATGGTCTTTACCTTCAGAGCTTGTCTTATGGACAGTGGGCTAAGTTTGTCTTTTCCTTAAGTTTGTGCCATAAATGCCATACCACTGATTTAGCAACTGGTTCCCTTTCCAATTCTTTAAGTGTGGCTTGGGATCTCGAAATTCTCTCTAAATTCCATTTGCATACTTTTAAACATATCTGAGTTCATACTAACCAGGTAACTTTTGGAAAACTTAAATTGGAGTCTGGATGACAGGGAGCAAAGCATGTCATTAGAGGGCTGGAATTTTGCTGTTAGTATAATTCTGGGAAGAAATTTTGTGTATGACTTTTTTATTTTCTCTCACATATTTAAACTCCATACTGGACACAGAGAATAAGTTAGCACTGAGAATAACATTAACTCTGCTTAGAGAATCTGCTGTTGCCTCCACTTACCCCTTGGGCTTGCTCTTATGGTGTGTGGAGGCTTTTGTGAGATTGTGATGTTCTTATTGCATGGATTATGAGGACACCTCAGACCAGTCACTGACCAGTGGAATCTTGTATCACTATGTGCTTATTGATTTTCTGTCTTCCTGCAATCATAGGTGTTTACTCCACATTCTTTATAAATCTAAGGTGTTTGCAAGTACCTTAACTTCAGTGATTCTTTATCTTGCATGGAACGATTTTAGTCCTGCACACTGGGTACCAGCTGGGTTCCTACTATCAAGGGAACATGGCATGTCTATGCTCCCTTGCTGTGTGTTTGGAGTAGAAGAGATACAATACACTTGAAATTTGTCCAAAAAAATTGGCCAGAATTTTAAAACATTTGGTTTTTACTTTAAAAGTTAATTTTTATTACTTACTTGCCCTTCATATAAGATGCACAAACTCAGTAAGGTTGTCTGAATACAGTTTTGAGAACATACTTTTTAAAAGCACCCAAAGAGGGGAAAAAAAACAACAAATAGGAAATTAGTAGAACAGTGAGTCTGTAATGGGCAGTAAAAGTGATCTGATAAGTCGTATACTTAAAATTTTTGTCTCAGACATTGTGTTCTATCATAGGTGCACTCTGAGAGGACCTCTTAGCTCTGGATCCTGCCAACTAGAGCATTAACACAATAATATAATACTTATGTGTTCGCCTTGGTTGCATGCCTTCCAGAAACAGGAGCATGGAATTGAAACATCCCCATTTATTTCTCAAGCATACAATGAAGTGGGTTAACCTTCCTCTATGTCCTTTCTAAGAATTCACTTACGAGGCTCTAAATCCCCTAGCTGTGTCTCTGATATCCTACACTGATCAACATGTGAAGCGTATGTGCCGGGGCAGGGTCTGAGTCAAAAGAGGGCTTTCTCTGGACATTTTACTTTTCCCTGAGAAAAACTGTCTTTTTCTCAAATCACTGTTAGGTAAGTGCCAAAACTACCAGGCATAAGTAAGACAATACCCTGAAGTTACTGTATATATCAACGTTTAGCTACACCAAGGCTCTTCGCTTTACAACTGGAGCTCCTACAGTAGAAATGGAAAACAGGTTGTACCTGCCATGCCAGCTCTGGCAGATTTCCTGTGGCTGCTACACTTATATTTGGACTTTTTAGAAGAAGTGCTGTTGGTTCAACCACTTTACATATAAAAGGATGTCACTCAGAATCCAACAAAAAGATGGTATAGATGAATGTTTTTTGCCCTTGATGGAATTATGTGAACTGAGTTTGTACCCAGAAACAGCATGGGGGACTCAGAATAAGAGAAGGCTTTATGTGATCATTCTTTATAGCTGAGTAGTACTCCATTGTATAAAAATGCCACAACTTTTTTTATCCATTCCTCAGTTGATGGGCACTTAAGCCAAACTCACAAGGGTAAATACCATATAACCTCCCTAATATGAGATTTGATAAGA
>PVJX010050006.1:0-10937 GCA_004027295.1 Dolichotis patagonum | reverse complement strand
CCGCTGCCGCCGCTTGACGCTCCTCCGGGGACCTTCGCGAGTTACTTTGTAAAGCAGAAGCCCAGCCGGCGAGCCCTGCTCCGCGCCCCGTGTCAGAGGCCACTTCCTGCTCCCGGCCGTCCGAGCCCGCTGGCGCGGCGCCCCGGCCCCTTGCCCGGCGCGGAGCGAGCGCGGCCGGCCCCGCAGAGACTGGAGCCTCCGTCTCCGAAGCGCGCTCCGCCGGCCTCGCGCTCCGCTCCCCACCACCGCCCCCTGCGAGCTCCCCGGGCGCCCGGTGCGAGTGCGGCGTGCGCGTGTGAGAGTGTGTCCTGGTATTGTGCTGCGGGAGTGAGTGTGTGTGCGTGTGCATGAGTGTGGGGCGCGCGGGGCTCCTGCGCTCCGCTCGCGGCCGCCGCCGGGGAAGGACGGACGGACGGCGCTTCCTCCTTCGGCGAGCGGCTCCCGGGCACCTCGCCGCGGCGCGGGCGCGAGGGGAGCGCGCCTGGCTGGCCGCCGGCTTCCGGAAGGTCCCGCTGCGTCCCCCCTGGGCTGGATATGTTCGTGTTCACGTGAAGATGGATTTAGTGTACGGTCTCGTGTGGCTGCTGACAGTCCTCCTCGAGGGGATCTCCGGCCAAGGAGTGTACGGTGAGTGGCATCGCGACGCTATGGTGACCTTGTGATTCTTGGGCAAGATAGGCTGCTGAGCTGAAATGCAGGACCCGCGCCGTTCCGGGGCCCCTCGCGGCGTGGCGTTGATATACACTTCATCACGTTACCGGGAGCGCCGAGGAGGCAGCGAGCATGCTGCACAGGGGGCTGCGAGCGGCTCCCCAGGCGCCTCGACGCGGCGCGGAGTTGGGTCGAGCCGGCAGCATCGCTCTTGCGCGAGCGAGTGGCTTTGCGCTTGATTTATCCCCGCCGGGACGCGGGCTCAGGCAGTCTTTGATTTAGTAATGGTTCGGCTCCTTGCGTGCTGCGGTCTCGGTGCCGCTGTTTTTCTCCCGCGAAAGGAATCTTCGAATGTGACCCCGTAAGTGTCCCCAGTCCTCTCCACATACACACCCTCACACACACTCGCCCCTCCTCTTCTCCACTTTCCTGTTCTCTAGATGCCTACATGACTTGATTTTCTGGCTCAGGAAGTAGGGTGACAGTTGAGTTGCGTTCTGCACCAGCCGTTGCCATGAGCACTGACTTGAGGAGGGGAAAGAGCAGGCAAGATTCTGGGTGCCAGACACAATTAAGGGACGTGTTTGTGTGAATGGATGAGCAAATGCATGAATGAACGGACAGCGAAGTCCGCGTGTCGGCTCCAGTGCAGGACAGCGACTCCCTGCAAAGGGAACGGAGCTCAGCTCTTCTCCAGAAAACCCAGATCTAGGAGGGTTAGGATGAAGGGAAGGGTGAGCTTGTTAACTGGAAGGTTTGAAGTCCTCAAAAGCAATTCCAGCTTCCTTTGCCTGTCAGCAGTTGGCACTCTTGGCTTCGCCATTCAAACACACACACACACACTAGTGAGCTGAGATATAAGTCTTCTGAGACAAGCAGGTGGTATCCCCCCCAAAGCAAAAGAACTGGGTTCTCACGGTATTGTGCTGATTTGATGTGGAGGCTAGGTCAAGATTCACCCACACGTGTCTTCCCATATCCGTGGAGTGTGTGCTGGAAATCCAGCCCACTTTGCCTTCTCTCCATCTCTGGGATTTGGGCCCCAGCACTGCAGGGTTAGGTCGGTGGCTGCCCCGGGGGCAAAGGTTTTTGTATGTGGAAGTGTCGGAGCTTCCCCTGCAGATCCTAGAAGTGACTGTGGGGTGGTCACCGGTGCGGGGGCACCTCTGGTCCTCAAACTCTCTGGCAGTGTGTAGCTCGCTGTGGGCGGATGTTTGAGGATGAAGGCAGGTGATTGGATTCAGCCTTTACCCTTACTGCGTTCTGCCCGGAGCTGAGTAGTGCTGGGCACAGAAGCCGGTGGCTACCAGCATAGAGCACTGGTCCTTCAATCAAGCCAAAATCTGTCACTCCTCTTTCATGTTGTCCTACTTTCCTCCTTTGCTTGGACCAAGAAACCTCTAAGCACCTGTATTTCCCTTATGCCCCCCACCCTTTCCCAAACGAAAGGCAACTTGTCTGGCTGTGGCAGGGGCTGGAACAGCGGTGCTGGAGTGTGTGTGTGTGTGTGTGTGTGTGTGTGTGTGTGTGTGTGTGTGTTGTGCTGTGCTGGAATGCAGGAGAGATGCAGAGTCTTCAGAGCCTGACTGAAAGAAGGCAGGAGGTGGAGCCTAAGGAGGGCAGGAATTCACTTAGTGCCATAGTGACACTGCTGGACTCCCATGTCCCCTGAGCAGCTGACAAATTCATTCGATCTAGGGAGGACAGCTGAGAGCATTCTTAAATGGCTTTTGATCAGCTGGTTCAGTCTGAATTCCTCTTGCCCCAAGTTTACATTTCTTTCTGGTTGGTTCACACCATCCAAGTTAAAAGGACTTCCGTCTTGCATCTTAAACTGTGTGAGTGTCTCTGTGCGTGTGTATGCCCAAGTGCAAGCATGAGTGTGCAGAGGACGTAAGAAAAGTTCGACAAATTTGGGAGGTGGATGGAATGTTGGAACTGTAAGGATTAAACAAGAATGGTTCCATTTCCCTGTCACTTTGGGCATTCAGGTTACTGGATCATTCAGAGTCTCCTGTGGGGAAGTGGAAAGGTATGGAGTCTAACAGTGTAGATAAATAGGAATCAATGGCCTGTGTCACTTCTTAGAGAGGGCTGTCCCCCGCTGAGCTGGGTATTGTGATGAGGATAGTGGTCTTTGATTTGTTTTATTATCTATGCGGTTATTAGTCATTTAGCTAGGAATAGAAATGGCTTTGTGTGAGAAGTATTAATCATCATCCCTGGCTATTGTAAATGTTGATGTTTAGGTGGGAAAATTTTATATATATATATATAAAATATATATATTATATATATATTTAATATATATATAATATATATATCTGTTTTACATGTCACAAGAGTTAGATTTCCAAAGTGAGGCTCCTAAACATCAGCAGCGTCAGCATTGACCTGGAACTTGGGGAAAGTGCAAATTCTGGAGCTGCTCTTAGACTTTCTGTGTCAGAAACCCAAGATGTGGGGCCCAGGGATCCCCTTTCATCACCCGGGTGATGATGACACACAGTGCACTGTAATGTCCCAGAGCCTGGGAGGTGGGTTTGCACTTTCATTGCCTTGACTCATGACGCTTTTCCTAGCCTAAAGTAGTTTTATTTTTATTTATTGAATGATTTATAGAACATGTTTTCTTGAGTTAAAATTGTCAGTTGTAAAGGACATAGATATAAGATTTAGTACAAGGTCATAAAGTAGGTTTTCAATAATTTACATGAAGGTCTTTTTAAAAAATTAAAGAGGCTGGAGGTTTTAATCAAAAACTTCAAAATCCTAGATGGTAACTTGCCTAGCAAAAAGGTCTGTATCCCTGTGCCTCTTTATTTGCCTGTATTCACAGGATGTATAACCACAGTAGAAACAAAATTACTTCTTAACGTTGTGTTCCAGTGACTATGGCCAAGAGGAAATAGACATTTACTCTTCTACTTCTTGGATGAAAAACTCTGAGAATAACATTTAGATTTTAATTTTTAGTAACTCAGATTATTTGATGTATGGGTTATATTGTGTTGAATACTATGTTCTTCATCTTACTATGCTCAATTAGACTGTCACCTACAAGAAGTATTCCGGTGTAATAGTTTCTGTTATAGACCTAGGAATTCCTTGTTATTTATCTTCCATTTTGCATAAAAAGCTGTATAGAGTCTATCGTTTAGATATGGCATGGCAGCTGGGTAGAGGAGATTGTCCTTTAACTGCAAATCTACCTTTACTAATAATTCAGATGTCATTAGAGATTTTTTTACTGTCACATATTATTTAATACCAGATGTGACATTAAAGAAATATAAATTATTGAAAATCCTTATAAAAGAAAATTGCCAAACTGTCTTTACAATAGATTAGCATAAGACAGTCATGTGGCTTTTCTTTCAGTGACTGCTTTAATGGATAATATACATTTGGAAATACTCATTTTACAAAATTCATGTTCATAAGCAATAAATTTTACCTTTCTTGAACTTTAAAAGTTACTTGCATTAAAATTTTTTTCACTAAAATGCAATTAGAATTTTAAAGCTTTGTTTGAACTTTGTTTTTGCCTAAACATTTACCATTTAAAACCAAAAAGTTATTAAATAAGCAATGAACTGATGCCTATTTGTGGCATTTTAATTTGGTGCCCTCACCTTGTATTAAGTTTAGAATAATTAATTAGTTATAGCTTGGAGGTTAGACTATGAACTCCAACTGTTTTTATACTTTTTGAAATATCTAGAGATGGTGATCTGAAGCATTTTCCTGGTTTTAAAAGTTTTCTTTGAAGTAGTAAATTGTTTGGGCTATTAAAATGTGTTTGTAGAGATAGGATTGATAGTAATCTAACGTTAGAATCATACCTTCTGTATACTTCTCAGGTGGCTTGATTAAAAAATGCAAATCAGGAAAACTACTCTGTTGTCTGTCTCATACTGTAGTTTTACATCTGGTCATCATGACCCTAATTCTAAAAGAGGGTAATAAAAAAAAAACGATTGTTTTAACATAGATCAGTGTTGTGAATGAAAAACAAAGTAAATCTCCTTGTCTGGGTAACTTTAGTGGGAGCCAGATCAACCAATTACTTGCAGCTCTGAAATAGTTAATTTTCTGTCTAAAATCACTTTCAAGATGCCATAGAGTAAGTTTATCAAACATGTATTGACATTTTAGCAAGCTATAGTAGATCAATTCAAGTGACACCAGTAAATCTCATGTAATTTAAGCGTGATCTCCTAGGCAATAGGTGGATGAAATGGTGGACTCTAGAAGAAGGAGATAAGTGAGACAGGAGGGCATGGTAGGAAATTTCAGACTGTCAGTGTGGGGTGTCTGATAGAGCGATCCCAAAGGAGACGCTGCAGTGGAAGCTCTGCCAGCTGTTGGAGACAGTCTCGGAGCTGCATCTGCCTCATAGCACAGCACTGGTGGGAACTTTGTCCACTTTAGGTTTGGGGCGACTCTGAGATGAGATAGTGCTTAAGACTGCACCATATTTACAGTGACCATTTATGGTAGAGTTGGGGATGACTTCATAGATGCTGCTTAGCAAAATCGGCATGGAGCTCTGTTACACACATTCAGCTCCTTTTCTCATCCCACCCTCCACACACTCACTGCACAGTCACACACTCTTACATGGCTACCACCTTAGACACCGTCACCAAAGAAAATGGATGGGATGCCCTTTGGATTTTGGGATTCCTTTTTGTCTATGTATTGGTTACTACTTTTTGTCCTTGCTTGTTATGTTACCAAGATTTCACATGCAAAAGGGGCAGATAGTTTATGCAGTATTACTTTTTTATGTCCTATACATAAAAAGTTCGTGGTACCTCCATTCATGAATTTCTTTCCACTTGATTCTTTTCACTCAGTTTTCTGGTTGTAAGCTGAGTTGGATGAGAACTGAATCAAATGCAGTGGTTAAGGTTCAACGTTGTCTTTATAGAGAAATTTGATTTAGTTCTTGTTCAGTTTGCGTTGTGATCAGAATTGTGGACAGAATTTAGTTCATGAACTGAGGAACCACTGTATGTCCCTGAGGAAGTCCTTAATATTTTAGATTGAGCAGGTTATAAATCAAGGCCGAGGAATCTTTTTAGAGTGGAAGTCAGTGATGGTGCCAAGTTTCAGACAATTAGAAGTCACAAGTAAAGCTTTAGAGATCAGGCAGTTCTGATGAAAAGATGCCATGAAAGTTATTCTAGGTAAAAGCAGTTTTCATTATATTAATTTCTTTATCTTTGATTTTGATACTTCACATTTCTATTTTGCCATTGTGCTTTTTGTTGTATAGTGATGGACCACCTTAAACACTTACTGAGAATCAAGGTACAAAGACTTTTCTGAAAGGGTATGGATATATTCTCTTAAAACTTCTTATTTTATTGTAACTGGTGAGGCCTCCTGACCTTTGAGCTCAGTTTATGTCTTATTAAGAGAGTGTTAAGAACATGGTCTTGGGCTGCTTTTCAAGTTTAGAGATGATTCATAACTCCTGTTCTCTGACCTGGATATTTTGGGAAATCTTGCAGGAGTTGGGTTCAGGGATTGTAGCCCACAAAGCCAACTGAAAGCTGTCACATATCTCAGAGTAATCCTGCCATTATGTACTTTGCAAGCTAAAGTTATTCTGTCAGCTCATGGTTAAATTGGAGAAGGTCTTCATTACTCTCCTTGTTGGGTATTTTGGAAAGGTATGCAAAGTATTATATTGAATGTATTTCAAGTACGAATGGAGGAACATTTTTAGCTTCATTATAATTGCTATTAACTGAATAGTCCCACAAAATGAAATTTCATTTCTTTGCTCCAGTGACTGTCAATGTAAATATATTACATAGAGCAGACTGAATAAGTGATTACATTCATAGAACATTGAATGTAATCCTATTTTTACTTCCAAATCCAATTAATAAACTTTTGACCTTATAAAATTATAAAGTTGAGAGAAGAGACTAAGATATCATTAAATCACTTTGCCAACTTAAGGCACAATGGTTCTTCCATCATGTCAGGCTACTGGAGGTCCTGTATTTGTGAAATTTCTTTTTTTTCCCCATGCACATTGATTAAATGGTCATGTTTTTCTTTTTTGTCTTTTTTTTTAAATCACTAAAATTCTCATGCTTCATTATTGGACCATAGACATAACTATTTTCTGTTTCATACCAGTGAAGTTACATTTTTTTGTGTGTGACTATACTACCTCACAACAATCTTAGGTAAGCTCTTCTTATAGCTTCTTACTCTTTTTCTAAGACACAATACTATTGCTAATGTTATATTCTAAATCACTATTTCCTTTCCTGTTGGTGTCACTGATTAAATTAAGAATGATGATTTCTCTTTCATAATCCAAACCATGTTTTCCTTAGGAGTTTACAATCACAGAAGAGGAGTTCAACTATTGGGAACAAATCTTTGGATTATCATACATACACAGTGGGTCTGTCACTTAAATACATAAGATGGTAAGATGAAAGGTAGAAATTACCATGTAACTTTTTCTTTTAGTATGCTACTTCTCTAATTTTACATAAAAATTGGAGGCATGTTTCTGGCTATTTATAGTCAAATCTATATTAAGTACTGTTGTGAGGTGGCCAGATGGGGTCAGATATGTGACATGTTGCCACATCTTCGCAAACAATGTTTTTGTCTTGGTTAGTTGTAATGAGAACAGGGGAAATAAAAATAATAGAGTGATCTTGTTGGAAGGGTAGTACATATGCCTGAAAGAGGGTTGATTCACAGCAAGGTGTCCAGAGTCCTAATGGCTTGCAGCAGAGGCAGAAGACCTCTGAAAGAGAAGTAAAGGCTATTAGAAAAATGTATCTGTTCTGTTAGTAATGACAAACGGCAAAGTCAGATTTTGTTTTGTGAAGGAACTAGAACATCCTTGAGGGTATCAGGGCAAAAAAGGAAAAAGTTTTGGCTGAAGGACCTCTTCAGTGAGATTTTTCTGGCCTCTTGAAGGGAAATCTGAAGGAATACAGCTTGTGAAATAGATCCTATCATGGTGGAATAGATTATTTTTCTTGCTAACTGTATAATTGGTGAATGTACAGGGGAAGGTAGGTTCAGATGAAGTAATAGAAGATTCTTTCTGTTTGAGTATAATTGTTCATTGGGTCGAGGCCTCTCCTCAGTGGACTTCTTACTGAGGCCAAGGATGGGGCTCCTCTGAGTACCCTAAGAAGGGTAGAAAATGCTCAAAGGAGGACATGCTACTTTTCGGAAATTGTGACCAAGGGGAATTCTATGGAGATTTATGTTAAATTTAGGTAACTCCAGTTAACAAAGGAATGTATAAATTGTGTGCTTAATTCATGTAGCTGTGAAATACGGGCTGTTAATGTGAAGATAAATGTGGATATAAAACCAATTGAGAACATGAATCGAATAAAGCTGTATGAAAAGGACGGAGATGTTTGTGCACAGATAAGAGAGAGCAATTGCAGTTTCCACTGCTGAGCGAGAACTTGAAAGAACTGGAACATCATGATTTGACCCTTGAAAGCAGGTTGGCATAATGTAGGTAAAGACAAAGGAAATGCATAGCTTTAAATGAATCCTGACTGGAGAAGCAACTGCAGAAGGAGAAGCAACCCTGATGTAACTGATAAAGCCTAAGCAACTTCTTTGAAGTTTACCTCAACTAAAAATAGGTATCTATTACCAAAGCTCTGTTATCATATCATATCTGAGAGTAGATGTGCCCAAAATTTTACTGTGCAATACTCTGGGGCGTCCTCAACTATTGATGTCCCCCAAGATTCTGACCTGGTATGTGTTCCTATGAATCCAGGTGACCTGTTTCTCTGCAGACAGGACAGTTGCCTCACAGGTTCCTGTGGGATACGAAATCCTGCCAAAATCTGGACACACTTGGGAAGCTTGGAACCCACACAGCAGTGCCATTTTGTTTTTTTTTTTTATTTATTTTTTTATTTTTATTTTTTTGGTTCTGGGGATTGAACTCATGACCTCACACTTGCCAGGCAGGCGCTTAAGCCACTGAGCTAAATCCCCAGCCCAGCAGTGCCATTTTGAGTTAAAAGATTTTTCAAAGTCTATATACAATGTCAACAAGAAATCTTGCTCAGGAGGTGCCCACTCTGGTCCCAGAATGACTTAAAACATCACGTTCTTCCTTGCAAATGTGCAGCCACTAAGAGGAATGCATTGCCTTTATGAAAAGACAGGTGTGTACTTTCTTATTGGGATTCATCCCTGTGCAAGGCAGCTCAATGCAGTGAGAAGCTGTTGGGTGAGCTGGGCTTTGTTTTTGTTCAACTGCAGCTTCACTGTGTAACCTCAAGCAAAACACATGATCTTTATCCCTCAGGCTTTGTATCCAGTACACTGTCATGGGAATGGGCAGATAAATAGGAAACATATAAATAGCAGCGATGTTTTTAAAAAGTGTGGTTGCATTTTGAAAACTGAGCTACAGGGAAGCAGGTAGAATTTCTTCCCTCTTCATAAACAAAAACAAAAACAAAAATGTGTTTAATTGCTGCAACAATTGAGTCGCATTAAGGGGATTTTCCTTCAGGTTTTAGGATGGAGTAAAGGCGAGGAACTAATACAGCGCAAGTTATATTGCTTTTCTGGAAAAGATACTCAGTGTAGCAGAATCCAGGATGTCAGCAGAAACCTTAAGTGGTATTTGCTTTAACACTCTCTGTGATGTTAGTGTGTACAGGAAGGTGCTCTGTGGCGTGGACACTGCTTCTGAGATGAGCCTCTGTTCCTAACCATTCGGTCCGTCGGTGTGGTCAGCAGAAAGCTGGTATTTCCTCATTTAAGAGCTCCAAGGAACACTAGTGGATCTTAAAATCTGATGGTCCTTGGTAAATGTATGTGAAAGTATACATGTCTGTTGAAATATGTATATATATAAATCTTTTGTATCAAGGGTCAAAAATATTCTTGATATTCTTCATTTGCAGACCAACTGAAAAATAGTAGATAAAAGTAATTCATTTAAATGGAAAAAAACTAGGGACATATTTGTAAGGGTATTTATAACTGGTAATTTAGAAATAAAAAATGAGGGAAAATAATTAACCAGGGCTATCACAGATCTATAGTGTCACATCTTCTCATTTGGGTCTCAGAATGTCCAGAATTGCAGTTTTCCATGCATATCATATAATCAATTAAAAATTGTTAAATTAGAATCAACTGAAAATGCTCAGACCTTATTCACTGTTAAACTATAATAGCAATATACATAAGATAACATTTTTACGTATAACGTATTGCTGTTATCTCTGGCAAACACTTTTTTTTTCCTTGAGGGTGAATGATCACTTCTATAGTCACCTTCAGCTTGATAAAATTAACGAGATGACTGTGGTCACTAAATTAAATTAGTCTCCCGAGGGTCAGGCTTTCTATTATATTTGTTGTATACTGGTGGTCATACTGGTTAGTAAACCTTTAACTAAATCAAAAGTAGTCTTTTCTGAGGTCTGTAAGAAAACTATAAAATTAGCAGTTGAGAATATTGATTTTGGATTAAAAGTTACCCTTAGTATATACAAACTGTAGAGTCTGTCGTATGAATAGATACCACTTCCACGTAGTTTTGGAGTTCATTGTCATTCTGACCTTAGATTTCGTGAAGTTTTATGATCAAGAGATGGGTATGTTTTTCTCTTCTTACTCTACTTGTTCTTTTTGTGTCTTGCTCTATTGTTATGATTCTGAGTCACATTTTTTATTCATGTTCAACGTTAATCTATACCATCTTTTCCTTTTCTTGAAACGGAACTATTACATTCTTTTTGAATATTTTTAGTCTTAGTTCCCAATGAATAACAGCTCAATCTTCATGTTCTTTTTGCATGAATTCATTGAAATAAACTTTTCGAAGGAGGTGCAGCGCTTTCTTTGAAGACCATTCCCTTCACGGTTAGCAGCTACACAGTATCATCATTGTGAAGACCTCCCAGCCTTTTCCTAAAATAAGAATAACACCCAGGGGACTACAGCCTAAAATAATCTGTTTTGTGTTTTCTGATTGCCTGTATCTCACTATCAACTTTCCAACTACTGGGGCTGGATTGAGAGTTTCCGTCTTCACTGTCATTTTGCTGATGAACTTTATTATCATTACAATTTTGAATAATACTTTCAAAAACATCCATCATCATTGAAACTTACTATGCTTTGACATTCTGGGTTGATTAACGGACAGATGCACTTTGAAAACTTGCCTAGTATCAAAGAAGAAAACTGTATCAGATATGTCTAGTATCGGAGAAGAACTAAAGATACACAAAACA
>PVJX010050005.1:0-10828 GCA_004027295.1 Dolichotis patagonum | reverse complement strand
TATTTCCATAATTTCTCTCAGTGAGTTTTTTGTTTGTGTACAAGAATGCTATTGATTTTTGAGTGTTGACTTGGTATCCAGCTATGCTGCTGAATTTGTTTATTACCTCTAGTAGACTTTTAATGGAGTTTTTGGGGTCCTTTATGTAGACTATCATGTCATCTGCAAATAATGATAATTCAGCTTCTTCTTTTCCTATTTTTATTCCTTTTATTTTTCCCTCTTGTCTGACTGCTCTGGCTAATATTTCCAGAACTATATTGAATAGCAGTGGTGATAATGGACATCCTTGTCTTGTTCCTGATTTTAGAGTGAAGACTTTCAGTTTTTGTTCATTTAGTATAATGTTGGCTGTTGGTTTGTCATAGATGGCCTATATGAGATTGAGGTATATACTGTTTATTCTGAGTTTCTGTAGGGTTTTTTTTTAAATCATGAACAGGTGTTGGACTTTATTAAAAGCTTTTTCTGCATCTATTGAGATGATTACGTGATTTTTACTTTTGGCTCTGTTGATGTTACATTTATTGATTTGCATATGTTGAACCAACCCTGTATTCTTGGAATAAATCCCACTTGATCATGATGTATAATTTTCTTGATGATTTGCTGCATTCAGTTTGCCAATAATTTATTGAGAGTCTTTGCATCAATGTCCATTAGTGAAATTGGTCTATAGTTCTCCTTTTCGGTTGGATCTTTCCCTGGTTTTGGTATCAGAGTGATACTTGCCTCCAAGAATGAGTTAGGGAGGACTGCTTCTCTTTCAATTTCATTGAAGAGTTTAAGGAGTATTGGCATTAGATCTCTAAATTATAGAATTCAGCCGTGAATCCATCATGACCTGGGCTTGTCTTCGTTGGTAAGTTTTTAATCACATTCTCGATTTCAGTAGCTGATATTGGGTTACTCAAAATTGTTATATCTTCTTGATTGAGCTTTGGTAGTCCATATGTTTCTAGAAATCTGTCCATTTCCTTTGTGTTTTTCACCCTATTTGAGTAGAGATTTTCAAAGCAGGTGTTCATGATCTTTTGAATTTTCATGGAATCTGTAGTAATTTCCCTTTTCAGTCCTTATTGCATGTATTAGGGTTTTTCTTTCTTTTTCTTGATAAGGTGGGCTAGAGGTTTATCAGTTTTGTTTATTCTCTCAAACAACTAGCTCTTTGATTTGTTAATTCTTTATATATATTTTTTAGTTTCAGTTGCATTAATTTCTACTTTAATCTTTACAATTTCCTCTCTTTTATGAGCTCTGGGTTTGACTTGCTCTTCTTTTTCTAGAAAAAAAGCATTAGGTTATTTATTCATGCTCATTCTGTTTTCTTGATGTGACTATTTATTGCTATATATTTCCCTCTTAGTACTGCTTTCATTGTGTCCCATAGGTTACGGTATGTTGTATCTGTATTTTCATTGTATTGTAGGTATTATTTTATTTCTTCATTAATTTCATCTGTAACCCATTGGTTATTCAGAAGGTTGTTACTTAATTTCCATGTATTTATGCAGGTTTTGCAGGTTTTTTGTCATTGATTTCCAATTTTAGTGCGCTATGGTCAGATATTATGCTTGAGATAATTTTGCTCCCTTTGTATTTAGTTAAGAATGCTTTATGGGTTAATATATGGTCTATTTTGGAGAATGTCCCATGTGCAGCTGAGAAGAATGTATATTCTGATGTGGTCGGGTGGAACACTCTGTAAACATCCATTAAGTTCATTCGCTCACAGGTATGATTGAATTCTGTTATTTCTTTGCTGACTTTTTGTCTAGTTGATTTATCTCTTTGTGACAGTGGGGTGTTAAGGTCTCTTATTACAGTTGTGTTCTTGTGTATTTGTTTTTTCATGTCCATTAGTATTTGTCTTATATCATTGGGTGCTCCTGTGTTTGGTGCATATATATTTATAATTGTTAGTTCTTCTTCTTGTAGTTTTTCACTTACAAGTATGTAGTGGCCTTCTTTATCTCTCTTAATCCTTTTAGGTTTGAAGTTCACTTTGTCTGCAAACAGAATAGCTACCCCTGCTTTTTTCTGGGTTCCTGTTGCATGGAATACTGTTTTCCATCCTTTGACTTTTAATCTATGAGTTTCTTTTTGAGTCAGATGTGTTTCTTGTATACAGCATATTGTGGGATCCTGTTTCTTGATCCATTCTGTCAACCTGGTTCTTTTGATAGATGAATTGAGCCTATTTACATTTATGGATATCACTGATATGTACTGGCTTGACTTAGCCATGTTTTGTTCCTGTTGTTGGTTTCCTCCTTTTCTCCCTTGTTTAATTTCTTTTCCAGCCTGGTCGTTTTTTTCTATTGTTGTTCTGGAGATTCTGGTCATTTTTATCTCTATCTAGCATGTCTTTCAGTACTCTCTATGGTTGGTTTGGTGGACATGAATTTCTTCAGTTGTTCTTTGTCATGGAAGTATCTTGTTTTTCTATTAAATTTGAAAGACACTGGCCCTGAATCAAGGCCAGCAAATTGCTATAGCTGTTGGTTTCAAACAGTAGCCTAAAGAGAATTCTTTCTGTGGTCATTGGTTATTTCAGAACTTTGGAAATGTAATGGTTAATTCATCAGAAAGAAATAGGGGCTGTAAGTGTGGCAGGCTTCCGTGGCCCACAAGAGAGAGACCCTGGCATCTCGGGACCTGCACCATGCGGTGACCTGGAGTGCTGGGAGAACAAGGAACTCTCCCCCTCTCTGGTGAGTGGCTGTGAGTGTGGCAGGCTTTGGTGGCCTGCAAGAGAGAGACCCTGGCATCTTGGGACCTGCACCATGTGGCAACCTGGGGTACTGGGAGAACAAGGAATTCCTCCCCTCTCTGGTGAGCAGCTATGAGCCTGCTGGCCCAAGGGCTGAGAATCAAACATCTCATGTCATCCCGTCCCCTGTCTCGTGTCGTCGTCCCCCTCACCCCGCTTAGCAAGTGGGAGCCAGTGAACTACACATCTTGTGAAAGATTGGCTATGTTGTTTTGTATGAACTTTCCATATACAAAGATGTGGACAACCATTTGGAAGATAGTGAAGCTCTCTGGTTGTCTAGCTTTGAGATTTATGCTTTCTTATGTCCTGTTTTGTTCTGTTATATCATTTGTGTTGACTCCCGCATCTTCACTGATGCCTATTAGTATTATATTGTTTCTCTTGGCATCATCTTGAAGCTGCTGGATTATCATTTCATGCTGCTTTGTTGTTTTTATAAGTTCTACCCTTTTATGTTTGCTATCTGTAATCCTGTCCTCAAAGTCTGAAATTCTATCCTTAGCTTCATTTAAACAGCTTTGCCAGCTTTCAATAGAATATTTTGTTTCTTGGACATTTCTTTGAATTTTTTTCATGGATTCTGCTTATTTTCTACATTGTCCATTCAAAGTTTCAATCAATTTCCCATGCTCCTGTATTTTTTTTATCTATTTCTTCTCTAGCTATGTTGAGCAACTAGTTTACTAAGCTTGTTATTTCTGTCTTTATGTGAGACATTATTTCTAATTTGATTTCCTCTATAGCCTCATGCATTTGTTTCTTTCCTTCATCTGCTATCTTTTCAGATATTTCTGGTGTATGACTTTTAAAGTCCTCTATTTCAATGTCATCTGTACTTGCTCCTGATGGACTAGATGTTTGAGATTGAATTTTGCCTTTTCATTTTGTCATTTTCTCCTTTTGGGCAAATATTTGATCTTTTAATCCCAACAGTTTCAACTGTACATGGTGTGAATTTTAGGGTCCTACTGTGTGGTTGATGTTTGTTCAACTGCTGGGTACCACAATGAAGAGGAGAGCCAGTCACCTGAATTCCTCCTGTGGGGCCTGTTGGGTGAGTCTTATATTCTTCCTGGGCCTAGAAGTATTGATATAGGTCAACTCTTAGTTTCTGCTGTTGTTATGTCTTCAGGTTGTTGTAAGTCACCAGATCTCTGTGTTTATGGTGTTTGTATAAGCTGAGGCCCTACTGTGTCACTGGGTGTCTCATAAGCTCTTTTAATTTTCTCCAAGTTGGGGGAGGCCTTATTGGCACACTTTTCAACCTGTCTAATGTTCTCTGTGTGAAGGAGGAGATTACTCACTCTCTTGCCAGGTTCACCAAGGTTTTACCGTTGGAGGGAGCTTCACTTCTGCTCCTATTTACCCACTGCAGACATCTATTTTAGGGGCAAACTCATCACTTTGACTGGAGCCTGCTGAGGTCTTCTGTTTGGTTGAGGGGTTCCTGAGTTTCCTGTCAAGCCAGCATGGTAATCTGCTGTAGTCCAAGGTTCTGGAAGAATGGGTTGGAGCCAAAGATCAACTGCAGTACTAGGTCCAGGAGGTGGGGGATTCCCTGAGGGGCAGGCCCACAGCAGCGGTCAGGGGTGTCTCAGGTGTACCAGGACCAGGGGCAGGCCCATGGTGGTGGTCCAGGGTGTCTCACTCATGCTGAGGGCATCTCAGGTGTCAAAAATTTTCCCATTTTGTAAGTTGTCTCTTCACTCTATTGGTTTCTTCCTTTGTGCTGCAGAAGCTTTTAAATTTGATATAATCCAATTTTTTTTTATTTATACAGGATCTCACTATGCAGTTCAGGCTGGTTTTAAAGTCACTAAATAGCCAAGGATGATCTGAACTCATGGTTATTCTGCCTCAGCCTCCCAAGTCCTGGGATTATAGGTGTGCCAGCATGGCCTACTCAGTTGTTTTGTTTTTTAATATTAAGATCTTTGATCTATTTTGATTTTAGTTTAGTGCATGGTGAGAAATATGTGTTTAGATTCAATCTTCTGCATGTGGATAGCCAGTTTTCCCAGCACTATTTATTATAGAAGTTATCTTTCCTTGAATGTATGTTTTTACTCCCTTTGTCAAAAACCAAACAGTTGAATATACTTGAGGTTGTTTCTGTATCCTCTGTTCTGTTCCAATGTGTGTTTCTGTGCCAGTACTACACTTCTATGAAATCACTGTAGCTTTGTAGTAAAACTTGAAATCCGGGATTGTGGTGCTTCCTGCTTTGCTCTTGTTGCCCAAGATTGCTTTCACTAGTTGGGATCTCTTCTGGTTCCATATGAATTTTTGTATTGTTTTCTATTTCTGTGAGGAATACTGTTGGTATTTTGACTGGTATCATATTAAACCTGTATGTCAGTTTTGGAAGTATGGAAATTTTGGCAATATTGGTTCTACCTATCCAGGAACAGGGGATATCTTTCTGGCTTCTAAGATTTCCTTCAGAGTATTGTAGTTTTCATTGTAGAGACCTTTTACTTCCTTGGTTAAGTTAATACTCAAGTATTTAATATTTCTTAGTGCTATTGTGAATGGTAATATTTTCCTATTTTTTCTCAATGAGTTCATTATTGGTGTATAGGAACACTATTGATATTTTATCCTGCTACATTGCTGAATTTGGTTATTAATTCTAGGAGTCTTTTGGTGGATTTTTTTGTCTTCTATGTAAACAATCATGGCATCAGGAAACAATGGTAATTTGACTTTTTTCTGTTCTATTAGTATCCCTTTTATTTCTTTCTTTTGCCTGATCAGTCTGACCAATGCTTTGAGTACTATATTGAACAGGAGAGGAGAGAGTGGATATCCTTGTCTTATTCCTGATTTTAGAAGGAAATCTTTAAGTTTGTCCCTGTTTAATATGATATTGGCAGTAGATTTGTCATATATGGTTTTTATCATCTTGAGATGAAATTCTTCTATATCTACTTTCTTCAGGATTTTTATCATGAGTGGATGTTGAATTGTGTCAAAAGTCTTTTACACAGCTATTAAGACTATCATATGATTTTTGTCCTTGTTTCTGTTTATGTAATGTGTGACATTTATTGATTTGAACCATCTTTGTCCCCTGGAATGAAGCCTACTTGGTCATGATGTATGATCTTTTTGATGATTTGTTGCATTCTTTTTGCCAGTACTATATTTTGTAGAGGATTTTTGAATCTATGTTCATGAAAGCAATTATCCTACAGCACTTTTTTCTAGTTTGATATTTGTTTGGTTTTTGAATCAAGGTAATGCTAGCTTCCAGAAATGACTTTGGGAATACTCCTTCTCTTTCATCTTCATTAATTAATTTGAGGAGTATTTGCTTTAGAAGTTCTTGTAGATTTTAGCAGTGAATCCATGTGTCCTAGGCTTTTATTAGTTGGTAGGATTTTTATTGTTATTTCAATTTCATTGCCTGATATTGGGTTATTTAAGGTTTTTATATCCTTTTGGTTCAGTTTTGGTAATTCATATGTATCTGGGATTCTTTCCATTTCTTCTAGATTCTCTAATTTACTGGAGTACAGGTTTTTATAGTAGTTACTGATAATTTTCTGGATTTTGGCAGCCTCCATTGTGATTTTACTTTTTTGAATTTCTCCTTGCATTAATCTGGGTCTTTCTTTTCCCTTTTTTTTGTAAGATTGGTTAAGGTTTTGTTTATTTTTTGTTCTTCAACAAAGCAGCTATTTGGTTAATTGATTCTTTGTATTTTTTAGCCCAATTTCATTAATTTCTGCTCTGATTTTTATAAATTCCTTGCATATATTAGCTTTAGATTTGGATTGTTCTTGTTTTCCTAGGACTTTGAAGTGCATCATTAGATTATTCATTTGGGCTTGCTCTGGCTTTTTAAAATATTAGAAACACCATTACAAATGTCCTTCACTATCTTACACCTGTTCCTTGAGAGAGATGGCTCCTACTGTGTTCTAGCATCTCCCTCTCCAATGTATGAACCCAGAGCTAAGGAGAAGAAACTACAGTGGCAAACAGTTCAGACCCCACCAAAAAAATAAAGAAAAAACATTACCATGTAACCTTTGAGCTTCTTTGTCATGATTTGCAATGTGAAAGAGCCAGCACATCAAAAACCATATATTTAGCAACTTTAAGGAGATAATAACACAACATTAGGTGCAGGGCAATTCTGTACCTGTTGAGCAGAATACAGGTTAGTTGATGTGTCTGGGTGAATTCAGCTTGCAGCTGTCTTTTCTGTATTTCTCAAGTCTTTTTCCCATGATGTAGAATTGTTTTCATCAGATAAAGCGTGATACAACAATGATTGAGATAATCTTTGTATGCTCCTATTATCCTTACAACTAACGCTTATGCAATGTATTGATATATATAAAAGCTATTTCACATGATTACAAAAGTACATTAAGATCAATGCAGTTGTCATGTCATTTCCTTATCTATAAATTAATGTCCATAGAGTTCTGAGTTGATGTAATTTTTCTACCCAATCCCAGTGTTACTCAGTGTTCTCCAATGAACATTTTATATTGTAAACTCCAAGTCTCCCTGTACTTTTATCCTCATTGTATTTCACAGGACAGTGACTATCTATCCTCATCATAAACTCAATTATCCTTGTACTTTTATCCTCATCATAATTCATAGGGCAGTGACAACTGCATTTATAAAATGGCAGAATCATTTGGATGGGTGTGCTTCATGTTACCTCAAACTGCCTTCCTAAAGGTTATGGCAGTTTTTTCTTCACTCCCAGAAGGGTTTGTGTGAATGGAGGTTCCACAGAGTGTGGCCAGCACTGGGGTCAGGGAAGCTGAAGTAAATTCACATTGGACTTACTGTACTTTTTATAATGTCGTATGGGTTTCTTGGTGTCTGTGTGTCTTCTGACACTTCGTTCATCTTTCTGTGTTGATCAGCCTTTGGCACAAAGGTAAGTAACCTGCATCAGGGTTTTCTGAGAGGCTGGCTCTTAGTTTCTGCACTCACGTGTAGAACCCTAGTGCTTAAGTAACTGATCTCATTTTTTTCTCAACTTGCATTCCCATCCTTTCACATACCATCATTTTCTGTTTCCTAAGATGAAAAAGAAATACACACTACCCAGAAGCCCCTGTGAAATTCTGCCTTTCCTGCCCCCAGCATCCTGAAGGCCATTATTGGAAGGTCCTTTCCCAGGCTTCCCCACAAACACACAGACTGAGTTACAATCAGGGAAATGAATGGAAATTTCCCACTGGAGAACAAAGAAAAGTCACTCTGGTCTGTGACCAGGTTCCCTGTCTCTCCTCATATTTCTATGCATCAGTAAAAAATATAATACATATCTATGCATCTACCAGATACTTGATATGGTGAACATCCATTTCACTGCAACATGGAATGCCAGGCCTGACCACCCTAATGCATGAGACGAGGCAGGGAGTCTTTGTTGTCTGACTCTGCCGGGTTATAGGGTGGGGTGGGGGAACTCTGATTCTCAGAGGCTGGTTCTATGACACAGACATTTGGCTTTAGAGGGAGCTTTGCAGGACCTGTTGTCCTGCACCACATATGGGACATTTCTCTGATTCCAGAATGTAGCTCCTGTTCTCTACTTCAAAGATTCAGAATGAGTGGGAAGGCAAATCCTGGTGCTGCTAATATCCAACTGAACTCAGATATGAGCTGAATCACCTCGATGTCTGCATGCTGCTTTTTGGAAACCAACGACAGCTGAGAAAACATCAGGTTGATGTGAACCTTCTGTAACAAGGTTGCTTCATTGACAGTGAAGCCTGCAGAAGGCGATGGTCTAGAAAGTTCAACTTGCTGTGTTGCTTCAAACTACTTGGCTCAGAGCTCTGGGGCAAAGGATTGTCAGTTTGACATTTGACTTACCAGGGGTCACACTAAAAGATGTTTGGGACACAGAAAATCACTACAGAATGAATCATTGGTGCTAGTGCCCTTGTCCACCTCTGTCAGAAGTATTCCTATCTTGACTGTGGCAAGATCACATCATTCCAGACATTTTTTCTGAATATCTTTTACCCAATGTGTTGTAGTTAATTAAAAATGAGTATGCATATGGCAGAAGGTACAATGTCCTGGGATCACGATCTACAGGACACTATAAATAGATCTGAGGGCAGTGAGATAAAGAAGTCAGCAATGCTGATGCCAGGGTCTCCAACCCTGTCCTTGACTAAATTACAGGCAAAGAGATATGCAGATGACAAAAATCAAAGGAGAAACTCAAATGATTCTTCTTTCACTGAGTTTGGCAAAAATACTGCAAAATCTATTCTAAAAGAAATTACGACTGTCTATGTTGGCTGACACATTCCCTAAGAACAGTATTTATATTGGTGACAGTATTTATATATGGTCTTGTTTTTCTCGTCATATAAAATGTTGGTAAAATGTTTCCATAATTGTTAATTCATCTTCTCTTTTCACTTTTACTTGTTTTGGCTTGAATGGGGATTTGAGAAAAGGCATTTATGAAGAAAAACTGTACAACATATATGACTATCCTTAGAACCACTGAAATGGGCACAAAATGGGAAAGAGTTAACTTTATGTTATGTATATTTAATCACAATAAAAAACTGAAACTAAAGTAGGATTATTCAGTTCTCTGATTTCTATAATTGATGAGAGTTACTGTTTGTCATTTTCTCCTTCTGTCAGATCTTCCTTTTCTTCCTGAAACTGCTCCCCACCTTTCTTTTGGTATTGGGGATTGAACCCATGGTCTTTGCACTGAGCTACATAATCATGCCCTTTTTTTTTTTTAACACTTCTTTTATTTTGAGAAATATCGCCTTGCCAAGTTGTTAAGTTCCTCAGCCAGGGCTTGAACTTTCGATACTCCTGTCTCAGCTTCCTAGTGTGCTGTGATTACAGGTGTGTGCACCACCGTGCTCACCTTCCACCTGCCCTTCTTCAGATCTCATTTTCTCTTCCCTGATGCAAACTTCCCTAAGGGCAAACAGAACCTCAAAAAAGAAAAAAAAACCCATCAACAGATGATTTAATTCCCAAAAGCAGAAGTTTCATATACAAATCACAAAATTTTAATCTACAACAGGGACTATTTGTTCCCCATTAAAGTTGCTGTGTACAGGGAAAACCTTATTGCAGATGTGAACAGGTTGCCTTGACATTTCTGGGATAGTCATTGAAATAACATTTGTTAAGTTCTCTGCAGATTTTTCTTTCTCTAACATGTACAAGGATGCCTTAGAAATAGTGGGTCCTGTGCTAAAAAGAGGAAATGTCAACCAAACTTATCCTGCAGCAACCTGTATATTTGGTGGGACAGTGGTTGGTTGTATGTGGGCCTAGGAGAAATGGCAAGTATGTATGGACACAAAGAAAAATGAACACCTTGAGGAATACAGATTTGTAGCATCCACAATCTTCTTTGCCATACTGGGGTAAAGCTGGCTGAGGACAAGGTGACTTTTCTCAAGTGTCTGAGACCACATATCATCTTCCCATCCTGAACTGGGGAGTAGCATGTTTTGTAGGTGTTATTAATACAAGACAAATATATCAGTGTAACAGATGGGTATTGAACATTGGCCAGGTGTCTGGCTTGTGAGGGATGAGTCACACCTCTGACCTCTTGGGCTTCTGATGTCCTGAAGGTTGCATGCATCATAGGGCATAAAACTAGTGCCTACTCCAATAAGTGCACCAGTGAGGGCTCCGAGGCACAAAAGAAAGAGAGTCAATCTCCTTGGAGCAATATTTTCTTTGGGAAAGGAAAAAAAAAAAAAAAGAGGACTCAAACAGGTGTCACGAGGCAGTAGACCCAGCTAAGAGTGAGGAAGCCAGGAGGCAGCAGGAGCAGGAAGCGGGGAGGCCTGGTGAAGTCCTCAGAGCCTGCGGCAGGGCTCCTGGGCCACGTGCGGCATGGAAATCCTCCTCAGCATTTCCTGGTTCCCTCAGGCAGTGAAAAATGATACCTTTGGATGTGACAAGATTCTGAGTCAGTGTGAAAGAAACTTCACCTGGTTCTCTTAGGAGAGTCTTTCTGTCTGAGCGTGTGGCATCCAAAGCGACTCACAGGAAAGGAAGGTCTAG
>PVJX010050004.1:0-10850 GCA_004027295.1 Dolichotis patagonum | reverse complement strand
GTGCTTAAAGACCAGATACCTTACAACTGTGGGGGACACAGATGCCTCTGCTGTGGGCCAGATCTCAAAACAAAAGATCAAACAAATGCACCCACATACTTCCTAAAGATAAACACCAGGGATTGATATTCTAAATAAGTCTCTATCACCCTGAGGAAGCCAGAAGGAGCCACTAACCCAATCCCCTGCAGGAATAGCCCCTTTTCTGTATTCATGCCTGCTTACTATGTGACTTGCTTCCCCAGTTGTCCCTAATTTAATCAATTTTATCTGAGCAATTACACTTGGGATCTTATTAGTTGACCATTGTTCTGTCCCACCTCATGCTCACCTTGCAATTTCCCATTTTTCCCCACCTTGGACCCACGTCATCACCTTATGGTTTTGCTCTGTAAGATCCCTAGAAAAGACCAGGTCCTTAGCAACCCACTCAGGACCCCTCTGTCTCTCTCAGACAGAAGCTTTCTTTCTCTCAATAAATGTATTTTGCTATTAACCCATGTTTTTCTTAAAATTCATTCTTCGATTTTAGAGAACACAAATTCATACTGGACATCTAGTAAGTTGGGCATTTCTTTCCCCTATGTCACTGGGACCCATATGGAGAGTTGCTGTCCTGTGCTGTCTCCCTGTCAGTCACCCACATTTCCTCCCAAAGTGCACTCTTTCCCCAGCACTCCGGTATCCCCACAACCCTCAATTTGAACCCATCTTGCCCTCTGCCCAGGGCCACGTGGGTTGGACCTGGGTCTACTGTGGCACAAAAGCACAAGATCCTGGACTCATGGAATCTGAGGCTGAGACATGAAGACAACCAGGAAGGGCATGGGGGAAGCAGTCTTTCCCCCCTCTGGAGCAGTCCTGGATATCCTGGGTGGCTGTGGGTGAAACAACACCCTTAACCAACCTCCCAGCCATGCATTGCATGGCATTCACCCTAAAAACAGTGAGTGAGCCAGACAGGAGCCTGTGCTTGGGGGATGGGGGCAGGGTGGGGAGCCCAGCTCCTCTGTCCATTTGTATTTCTAAGAGAACCGCTGCTTCCCTGTGCTTCCACTCTGCGCTCTGCCAGGGAGGCCCACGATCCAAACACAATATTGTAAGAAGCCGTGAAACCAAAGTTTTGAATTTTTCTCAAGAATTTTATTTCTAATAATCAAAAAGTCACCAGACCCATGTGTCTCATAAAAATAAACGAATGTTTTCATTCATGAACCCATAAAGCAGAAGAAAGTTGGAAGCCACCTAGTGCTTTCTATGTGGCTCATCCATGTTGTCCGAACTTGGAGAAGAAACCACTTTATGTTCTGCCCATGAGGGAAACTGAGGAAACACCAGGTCTTGGGGTGGCTGAGGAAAAGTTCCCACCAGACACCTAATTCAGAAGTGCGTCTCTTGGCGGGGGGGTGGAGAAAAGCCTGGAGCCCACAGAGGGTATTTCCAGCTGCTGTCCCTGTCCCTAGGGCCTCTAGTCCTCCAGGGTCCTCACCTCACACCCCTGCTTCTGCAGCCCCTTCTCCCCGAAATACTCTCTGGTCCTTTCCCTCCCACCCGGCACCCATTCACCATCGCTCACTGTCTTCAGCACCTGGCATTTACTGGAGTGGCCTCTGTCCCTGCCTCTGGGTATGCTGTAACCCTAAAGACCCTGATGTGTGGCCATGCAACCAACCACTCCCTACCTCCCCAAAACATACATGGAGTGTCCTGAAGGCGGAATCTATCTCAGTTTCCCTGCCTGGATCACCTTGCCAGGAACAGAGTAGATGCTTATTAAGTGCCCCTCGAAGAGTCAGTGAATGAACCAACACAGACCTGGCACTAGGAGAAAAAGATGCCATCTTGACCTTGAGGAAGCTGGGGAGAGGAAGCCCATTCACCTTCCAGTAAGCTTCCCCACGGTTGGGTGTCTCCCTCAGATCCCCAACCTAAAGACTGTAAACACTAGGCTACAATTCAGATTCCTTTCCAGACAAATAACTTCTTCCACAAAACAAGGAGGGAAACAGACAGTGTGTGTGTGTGATGGAGGGGGGTCCCTGTGCTGGGCTGCAGGGAGCATGTTTGTGTTTGTGGCCATCCTGGGTATTTGGGCAATGACTACTCAAGTGGTGGGGATCCATCACTCAAGGTCTATTCCATTTCAGGAGCTGAGAGAATATTTGAAGGCTTTCTTCCCCAAAGAGGAAGACTAACACTCAGCCTGCTTTGGGTAAGAAAACCCCAGGCTCCCACAGTGGGGCTGCTCTGGCTCCTTCAGTACAAAGGCAGGAATTAAGCGGGTGTCAGCCTCCCCAGGGGGCTGGAGCCAGGCTGCAGACTTGTTTACCCAGCCTCAAGCCAGCAGCCCCCACCCCCTGATGGGCGCCTGCTCCCCATCTTTACAAAGAGCAGTAGCTCCCCCATCCCTAAGCAATTCCCCACACACAAGCTTCAGACAGTGAATTCTTTATGTGAAGAGTGGGACACTGGGGCAATAGGAAAAGGAGCCCCACGAGAGTTTTGTGCTGTTAGTAGAATGAGCTTTGCTTTGCACATCTCAGCTAGGTGCACACAGGAGAATGAAAGAAAAGAGGGGTGAAAACAGAGTGAAAAGGGGGAAGGGAGGACATCAGCCTTCACAGCGTCTTGTCCAGTGATGCAGCGGTAGATGATCTCATGTCAGTCACTGGGTACTGAGACTTGCATGACTGTCAAAGCATCACAAAACAGGTCAGAGGGATGGAGACTGCTCAAGGCTGCACAGCTGGGGTGCACAGCCAGGTGATTCCAGGGTGGGGGACCCGGTCAGCAGATACTGGGGCCACACAGCCAGGGGAGATGGGGGCCATGAGGTGAATACAGCCTGTGCCAGACCATGAGCAAAGAGGAGGAGAAAGTAGTTAAAGAAAACAAAAGTGAGTTGTGTTAGAAGAGTTTAAAATCAGGTCAGCTAAAGTTTCCTGAATGCCTTTTCTGCCAAGCATCACCCTATTTAATCTTTATAAGATTTCCATTGGAAACTTGCACAGGAAAGGAAGACACAGAGGGGTCACCCCAGCTGCCCACAGCCAGGGGGCTTAGTGTGGGTGGAGTCAGGGCTCAGGCTGGGGTAGCAAGGATGCCAATCACCACCAGGGAGGGCGATGATGCTGCTTGCCCTCAAAGAAGGAAGAGAAAGCCAAGGAGGAAGCATGGACTCTGATGTACCCACAGGGTAACAAGACCTCATGTCAGGGAGGCAGAGCCACTGGCTCTCACAGATGGGTGAGAGGAAGAGAGAGCAGAGGCAGGAGTGGGAACAAAACAGTATTTTCTGGTGGCACTTGTGTGCCGAACCCTTTCTGTGTCCTCCCTAATGGATCTAGTCCAGGTGTGAATCTAGCGCAGCCTCCTCTAAAGCAGAATACTCATCTCCTCTGTGAGTGAAAGCAGATTCAGTCAGCTTTTCTGTGGGGGGCTGTAGACGCTGGCAGCTCCCCACCCCCAACTGCAATCCCTTTTGAATAGCAAAGGCCTTTCCACACCTTCTGCTCCAGGGCAGACATTTTTTTTATCCCCTCTGGAGTGTTTGGCAGCTCTCCATTACCCCCAAGCAGCCAGGGGCTCCTGGGTAAGAAACTACTTAGTGATCTCTGGCTGCATTTCCACCCTTCTGGGTGATTCCATGGTGTTTTTTGTTTTTGTTTTTGCTTTTGTGTTTGTCTTTTTTGTACTAGGGATTGAACTCACAACTTTGTGCTGGCCAGTCAGGGGCTTATGCCACAGAGCTAACTCCCCAGCATTCCATGGTGTTTGAAATTTTTCAAGGACCTAGGTGACCTCTTGTCTACTAAATCAGTGTCTAGTAGGAGGCCTTTCCTTCTCTCAGCAGCAGCTCATTGTAGTTCCCAGCCAGATAGCAAACCTCACTGCCACTACACAGAGATTAAAGTCTCCAGCCTGGATGAGATTTTGCTTTATCCGAATTGACTCTGAAACTTGCAAACAGCAAGAAGAGCTGGCAGTGTTGGATACACACTAATGGATGTTAATAGTCACTTGCTGGCACCCATATGTAACCCTCTGAGTCCAATTTCCTTGTCTGCAGGATGCAGATCAGAATTCCTACCCAGGGCTGTGAAGAGAGACAGAGAGAACATGGGTCACCAGGTCCAAAAGAAGTTAGATTGATTGGAAGATGGGTCCAAGACTTTGGTGTTACTTTTACTGTATCTGCTACTGTTTTTGGTCATCTTGCAGCAATTCCTATTGGTTCTACCTTCCTGCTATCCCCCTACCCCGCTGTTTCTTACCACCTCCTCTGCAAGCACCTGGCATTCTCCTCTCTGATCCCCTGCCTTCCTCCTGGGTGCTCTGGGTGCAGCCAGAACAACCCGGTGAATTTTTACCCATCTCTACTGGATGCCCAGTGCTTCAACCATGTCCCTTCTAGCTCACAGTAAACTGACAGCAGACTCATTGTGTGCTAGATCAGATATCAGGGCATCGGAACCTTCCTCTTCTCTTCCTCTGCTTCCTTCTCTCCTGTTATAGTTCATTTATTGTGCCAGTTTGAGATGTTTAGGAGCATAGCTAAGAGATTCAGCAGTTCTACATCCTTAGGTGTAGAGGACATGCCCCTAGGGTAGCTGCTTGTGCTCTAGCATGCTATAATGGTTGATTCAATGTGTCAACTTGAGAAGTGTAGAAGTTTAAGTAACTCAGCAGGGGGGCAGGGTCCTCACTTGGTGATATCCTGAGCCTGTGCAAGAGGAGGACACAGAGATGGTGCAAAGGCTACACTTGCTCTAGGGCAGGTAACCTGAATACAATAAAAGGGAAATTAGGAAGGACTGCTTGCTTGTTCTTTGGAGGAGCTCCAGACTTCACCTCAACAATATTCCACCTGAGACTCTTTGGCCTTCTAGCATGGATTCTTCAGCCTTCTGGTGTAGATTTTTTAGCAGTCCATTGCAGACCTGTTGGCCTCCTGATATGAATCTGCATGGAACAACACAGTGAGCTTCAGATCTTAGACTGAGTCCTCTGGTCTCCAGTGTGCAGACACCCTCTACATGCTTCTTCATCCAACTCTGCGGTTGACCATCATAAGTGAATCTTGCAATTTCTTATACATTTGTATATTTTGTGTTATATATGCTTCTCTGGTAATCCCTGACTCTCACCCCCCCACACACAACTCTCCCTGAAACAGCACACAGCAGTCTCGGAACTTTGTGCTTTCTATTTCTCTCACAGCGTAGGATGCAGGCATTGGTTTCCTACAAGGTTGCAATGTCATTTTCTCTCTGACTTCTCCCCTGAGCATCCAATTTCAAATCATCTCCATTACTTTGTCTCTGCTTTATTTATGAACTGTTGTTTGCTTTCTTTTTAAATTGTGTTTACTGTCTACATTTTCCAATGGGAATATAAGCTCCAAAGGAGCAGGAGTGGCCACTCTTTTTCCTTGCTGTGCTACCTGTGTTGGTGGCAGTGCCTCTTCCATTACAGAGCCTCAAGAAGAAGGCTGGGTTGACCACAGGCCTCAAAAGCACTTGGCTCTCTACTTCCATTTCCTCTTCATGAAGATGACCACTGTACGATTCCAGCCTCCACCACAGTTTTGTGTAAGAGTAGAACAGGGATGAGAGTGGGGGGGGGGTTCCTGTTCTACCTTGGGAATGCAGAATGACCAACAGCTTGGGTAAAAATTTAATGGAGGTGCAAGGATGCAATAATTCTAAGAAAACTGAGCTCTTCTCACTGTTCAGAGGTTCCTAGCAAGTAAGCATGGGTCTCCTTCCCAGTAGCTGCTGATGGAGGACAGTTAAAGTAAAATGTGTTTAATTTTATAATGCATGTTCAGTAGAACCCATGCTGTGAATGCTGGGTTTGATCTGCACCCACACATATGCCTCATGGTAGTGATATAGGGGAATGAAACTCCCAACCTACTAGATGTCCCAGTACGATTGTGTGTTCTTTAAAATCAAAGAATTTATTTTAGGAACAAAAGAGGTTAAGAGCAGAATATATTTATCGAGAGAAAGAAAGCTTCTGTCTGAGAGAGATAGACAGAAGGGGTCCCAAGCAGGTTGGCAAAGATTGTATTTTGGGGGGGAATTTTATAGAGTAAAACCAAAAAGCGAGACGGGTCTAAGATGAGGAAAACTTGGCAACTCACAAGGTGCAACAGAGGGCATAGGTGCAACTGAGCTATGGTTAACCAATAAGATTAATTGTTCAGGTAAAAGTAATTAAATCAAGAACAAATGGGGAAACAAGTCACAAGCAGCATGCTTAAAGAGCTGTGACTCTTCCCAGTAGGAGTTTGGGATGGTGACTCCTGACTTCCTCAGGGTGATAGAGACCTATTTAGAAAATCAATCCTTAGGATGCAGGTGCATTTGTCTGATCTTGTGTCTTGAGGCCTTACCCACAGCAGGAGGTGTCTGTCTCCCCCACAGTGGCAAGGTATCTGGGCTTCTGCTCTGGCTCCTTTAAGGACCTAACCCTATCTGACTGCCGATAATATTTCTATCTAACTCAGTTGCTGTAACAGTAAGAGATTCTTTCTGCATTGCCAGAGAGAAGCTGGAGTTTCTACTACATCAGCCACAAGATCACCATGAGGGGAGACACTGACTGTACAGCATCCCGCAAAGTGTTCAGCAAGTAGCCTGTGATACTCAGCACTTCATTGGAAAATTGGCTTTGTGTTAGATGATTTTACCCAGCTAAGGGCTAGTGTAAGTGTTCCATATCCATTCAAGGCAGGCAATGCTTAGCTATGAAGTATGAGGTGTAATCAAAATATACACTGAACGTTAAATTTTTTTTAAAAAATTAAGTGAAAAATACTTTGCTGTTAATGCTTCTCAAAATCCTCCCCTCACTTCACACAAACTTATCCTATCATTCCTGCTACGTCCTAAAGTGGTTCTGAAAGTTGAGGTGTGATCAAAAGTACAGTGAAGGCTGCTGCCAAGGCCATCCAATTGGCTTGTAGAAACACAACACTGTGTCCTCACGCACCATATTCACCGAATCTGGCACTATATGGCTCCTGCTCTTCCCCCAAGTCAAAACAACCATAAAAGATCAGTGTCCAATCACTCAGGGCATGAAGTAGCCAGGATAGCACAGCTAAAGTGCTGAGGTGAGATGCATCCAAGAAGAAGAGCCTAAGTACATAGGGGCCTCTGGTTCTAAAAGAGGCAAAGTCATTTCCAGCTCTGGACTCTTCTCCAGATGTGACACCAGCCATGATCCTGGGCTTACTTGCTAACATGGAGCAGGCTGAGCAGAAGTTTGGGAGGGAAAGAGACTGGAGTGGGCCTCAGGGAAGGCACAGGCCTGGGGCTCCAGGTGCTACCAGGGGACACATGCTGGGCTCCACCAGGAAACGATGGGGCAAATCAGCGCCTTTACCATGAGATTCCTTCTCTCATTCAGAAAGACCACACTGTGCACAGATTATTTCCCATATTAGCCAGATGTTAAACATTTGCTTGCATTTTGAGTTAGTTTTTGGAATTAAGCATTATAAAAAGCACAAGACTCTGGCTCCCTTTATTTACATTTTTTCTAAAATATAAAGAGAAGCCTTTTGTGTCTTTTCATAACATCTTAAATTTTAAAATGGCCAGTCCCTGGGCTCTAAATATGGTTTCATTGACTGAGGCTGTTTCGCAGCTCTCCCACTGACATTTTTAAAAACCTAATTACAAGTCTCACAGTTCAGTTGAGGCGATATATAAGAGAAATACATTATGAAAATCTAAAATTGACTCCAGAATTTTACAAAACTCCAAAGATGAGATGGTTTGATCACACAGGTTTGAAAAGTATTAGCTGAATGATCAGAAATGCAACTCCAGCATTTTGATGGTGATTTATCACTAAGCAAAGGGATTTGAACCTATAGTCTTTGTATCAAGAAGTCTTTTCACAAAGATAACAACAGTATATGCTATTTTTTTTTTTATACCGGGGATTGAACTCACGACCTCACGCTTTCCAGGCAGGCGCTTAAGCCACTAAGCTAAATCCCTGGTCCTAATATATGCTATTTTTAACATTCTATGCACACATAAGTCTTAAAGTGAGTTTACCTTAGGTTAAAGGTGACCTCTTTGCATGGGTCAACTTTTGTCATTTCCCTTTTGTCTTTAATAAAGGCAGTTACTAGGTTTCAGGTGCTTGTAGTGCTTGCGCCCAGGTGTCCACTAAACTGGGCATGTGCTTAACAGGAAGTGACATGTCACAGGCTCCAGGACCTGGTACTGACATGAGAGTTCTGCATGCCATCAAATGCGGCTGGGCTCTGGTGGCCTCCCCTCCATGTAACACCTGGGACGCAGCTTTTCCTCTGCTGCTGTATGGACTTGCACATGAGCAGATCCAGTTGCCATCCAGCCATGTCTGGGGAGAGATGGCCTGATCCAGGGATGGGAGCCTGAGTCACCAGTGTGTAGCTAGTGCAAACTTGCTGCACTATAAGGGCCGGCTGGTCAAGCACTGGGAGTCTTTCCCTGAGGCAAAGCCCTCCATGGTTGCTGGGTTAGTTCTGATCGGGGCTCCCAAAAAAGGAGAGACCTGGGTCAGACTGGTTCCTCATCATCATCCAGGGAGCCATCTCACCACCCAGAGCAGGACCAGCTTCTGTGCTTTCTGGACTGCCACCTCCCTCCTCTTCTGTCACAAGCTCTCATAAGGCATGACAATGTCCTCCCAAGAGTCACCCTGGGCAGGTCCAGTATCCAGAGGGGACTTTATCCTCCTTTTCTTTCCTATGGGGGCTCCCATAGCTGCAGGCCCAGAGCCCCAGCTGCCAGGCATCTCAGCTCAGGCACAGTGACAGCCTTCGTGCTGAATCATGCTAAGCCCAGGGCCAGACACCTGAGTAGCTTTCACTTTGAACATAAAAATGACTGGGGGGATCATAGCAAATTGCTATTTAGAAACATGGCAGGTCCCTGTGGCTTTACCTGGTAGGACAAAGTGCTTTCAGACATCAATGAACAAATACCAAAAGATTTCTCTTTGGTCTTTTCTTCATGGTTCATGTCCCCTAACTTCTTTTCTGCATCCCACATCACACACATACACACACACACACACACACACACACACTGACTGGTTCTCTGCTGGCACCCTAGCTATAGAGCTAAGAAACCAGGTGACAATGAGGTGACACATAAGCCTGGGCAGCCTTACTCACAATGCTCTGCTGTTTTGCTAGGGTATATGACCCTGCCCACCTCTCCCCAGCTGTGAGACAACAACCTGAAATAGGTCAGGAGCTGTGAGAGAAAAGCAAGCCCAATTTTGAGTCACAAAAGTCAGGTCCTGTGTCTGATTTATTTCTTACTAGGTGATCATGGGTAAGTCAGATGCTGTGATCAAAATATGCAGTGCAGTGAATGCTCACATTAAACAATTTTATTATGATAAAAAAACCACTTTGTTATTAATCACTCCTAAAAATCTTCTCCCTCACTTCAAACACACTTGTTTCATGGTTCTTGCTACTTTTTGAAACAGTCTTGGAAGTCTTCTTTCCTATCTCTATGAAGTATGATCAGAAATACGGTGAATGCTGCTGCCGAGTGCCATCCAAGGCTCCTAGAAACATGACGCTGTGTCCTTATCCACCTTATTCACTGGATCTGGCACCCTGTGACTTCTGGCTCTTCCCTAAAGTCAAAATGACCATGAACAGGGAATATGTTCTGTCAACTGAGGACACCAGAGCAGCCACAATAGTACAACTAGAGACACTTAGGAAAGAGGACTCCAAGAGCTGTGGAGGACCACTGAGATGACTTTCCTTGAGCGAAGAGAATCTGCCTCCATTTTGGCTAAACCTGGCCCTGTTTCTGTAATGATCTGTACAGAGCTGTCTAGGATATATCTTTATCCCCACAACTGGCTTTAAGGAATGCAAATGGGTCTAGCTGAAGTGCTGGTGTGTAGTCTCTAAAGCAATGTGCAGGTCAGAGATACCCCACCTATAGCTCCCAAGTAGTGTGTGTAAGCTAGGCTGAGCCACTTAAGCTGCAATGTCAGCTGGGATTGAGCCTCGAAAAGAGGCCAGGACGTCTCAGGGCATAAAGATTACCCATCAGAGCCATGCAGACCCCTAAACAGGAGATGCTTACTCAATCTCTGATATGCAAATTACTCTTTCTCTCACTCTCACTCTCGTTCTGTCTCTGCATATTGCACAGATACTTTTAGGCCTCCTACTTAGCCAAGCTCACAGCACTCATGTACTTTCTGTCCTTGCCTCACTCATCTCTGACCTACTCCCCTCTTTGCAAATTAATAAAACCTGGGCTGTGCTCTGGGTCGAGGTCTTTGTTCTGGTTAGCCATTGTTCTAACTGGACTTAGGACTTCATTGGTTCCCTACAGCAGCAAAAATATGTTAGTGTCTTTATTCTCACTGTGAGTTGCACCAGAAGTGATAGATTGGAATTAATTTTGGGGATTCCAATAACTTCCCCCTGGGATTACAAATATATACTCCTTAGACTGAGATGAGGTTTAGGAAAGGCTTCCTATACAGAGCTGTTCCAGAAAGTTGCAAGAACAGTTGACTAAGTGTGTGTGTAGGAGGCATGAATGTTGAGAGGCATTCATGCCAATGTGTCCTCTACTTAATAAATTTTTTAAAAAAATAAAACAAAAGAGTTGAGGATATAGCTCAGCAGTACAGTGCCTTTCCAGTGAGGTTATAAGTTTTATACCTGGTACCTCTCCTCACATCAAAAAAAAAAAAAGGCAAAACCATAAAACAACCCTGCTCCTTAAGAATTCACCTTATTTTATTTTTTATCATAGTACATACTTAACCATGGAGTATATCAGTTCTTATCATCT
>PVJX010050003.1:0-10864 GCA_004027295.1 Dolichotis patagonum | reverse complement strand
CAAATCCCATGTTTCAGCCCAATGGGCAACTTAGCAACTTAAAGAGATCCTATCTCAAAACTTAAAATTTTAAAATAGGGCTGGAGATGTAGTTCAATGTGAAGGCCCTGAGTTCAGTCAACGATCATGAAGACAGGCTAATTCAAATTAGTAAGTCTGAGAACCAACAGCAACAAAAGATTGAAGAAATAGACCCTAAGGGACCTGTGAAACAAAAATATACATCACAGGAGTTCTAGAAAAACAAAATCAATTGTTTGAAAATATAATAATCCAAAATTGGCAAAGACATGAATAATCTGAGCTTACTACACTCCAAGTAGGATGATCACAAAGGACCCACACTGAAATGAACCACACTCAAATAAAAGCCAAAGACACAGTGAGAATATCAAAAGCAGCAAGAAAAAGAATGACGCATAACATGCTCATGATCCCCAAAAGGACTCCCCAAAGGTTTCTCGTCAGAAGCTTCGGAAACTTTAGGAGAAAGCAGCAAACATCTCTAAAGCTATATGTAATGTGTCAACCAAGAATCCTATGTCCAGAAAAACCATCTTCTGTAAGTGAGGAAGACACTAAGACACTGCCAAGTAAATAAAAACCAAAGGAAATTGCTACTTCTAAACCTGTCCTATAAGGAATGAGCAAGGGAGTTCTTCGAGGTACAATGAAAGGACATTAGAGAGTAATAAAAACTGTTTAAAGAAATAAAAATCTCAGTAAAGGGAAATGCATAAGAAAATACACAGGCAAATGCTCTTGGGCATCCAGCTGTAACCCTAGTTTTTGTTTTGTAACAAAGAGTATGCTAGATTGAGGAAAGATGACCAGCTACCAACTAATATTATTGTGTCCCACATTTTGCTTCCTATATAATTTAAGAGATCAACTCGTTAAAAATTATTAATATGCTTTCAGGCACACAGTAACTGAAGATGTAAACGTGTGAAATTAGTAACTGAAAGAAGAAATACATGAACAATTTATGTTACTGAAGTTAACACAAGGTCACACCTCAGTGACCTACCTAGATCAGCCAGAGCTATCTTACTAATCCTTTAACCCACCTTAATTGTCACAGAAACTATGGTGAAAATAGCTCTAGAATGAGGAGCTACAATTACTCCATACATAATGTCAGACTAGAGTGCAATGAATTTGGAAATCAATGGCAAAAGAAACCACAAAAACTTCATAAACATGGAGATTAAGTAACACACTCTTGAACAGCCAATGAGTCATTGATAAAATTAAAGAAGAAATTAGACAATTTCTACAATTAAATAACAATACCAATACAACACACCAGAACTTACGGGACACAATGAGAGCGACTTACAAGGGAAATTTATAGCAGTGAATTCTCATATAAGGAAAATAGAGTAAGCTCAAATAAACAACCTAATATTGAACCTCAAGTTTCAAGAAAAAGAAAAAGAGCAAGTTCAGAGCTTCTACAAGGCAGGAAATCATAAAGATCGAAGCAGAAATTAATGCAACTGAGACAAAGAAAACAATACAAAGAATCAATGAATTGAAGAGTTGGTTCTTTGAAAGATGAAATAAAAGTGACAAACCCTTATTCAACCTTATCAAAAAGGGAAAAGAAAAGGCTCAAATCCATGCAATTAGGAATGAAGAGGATACAGTTACAACTGATCCTGCAGAATTTAGAAGATCATCATTACCTACTTTGAGCACTTGCATTCTAATAGATGGAAAACACAGAACAAATGGACAAATTCCTAGATATACATGAATTGCCAAAGCTGAGTCAAAAAGATGTAAAAATTCTAAATAAACAAATATCAGTCAATGAAGTTGAAGATGTAATTAAAAACCTACCAATAAAGAAATGACCTGGTCCTGACAGATTCACTACTGAATTATACAACAAATTTAAAGAAGACCTAACACCATATTAGCAGAGTCAAGGACAAAAACTGTATGACCATCTCAAAATAGATGCAGAAAAAGCATTTGACAAAGTCCAACATCCATTCATGATAAAATTCTTACCGAAAATCAGAATACATGTCTTTCTCTCAATCTGATAAAAAGCACTTATGATATGGGGATATAGCTCAGTAGCACAGCTCCTGCTTGGACAAGTGTGAGGTCATGAGTTCAATCCCTGGTACCAAATAAAAGCAAAAGAAAAAAAAAAGAAAAAGAAAAGGCATCTATGACAAACCAACAGCCAACATCATGCTAAAAGGACAAGAACTAAAAGTTTTTACTCTAAAATCAGCAATAATACAAGGATGTCCACTATCATTCTTATTCAATATAGTTCTGTAAACATAGCCAGAGCAATTAAACAAAAGAAATAAATACAAGGAATAGGATAGAAAAGGAAGAATTTATATTATCACTATTTGCAGATGACATGATACTCTACATAGAAGACCCAAAAACTATGCCAAAAGATTTCTAGATTTAGTAAACAAATTCAGTAGCATGGCTGTATACAAAGTCAACATTCAAAAATCAATAGCATTCCTATTGCTATAACTGAGAATAACAAATTCACAGAGATAGAAATTAGGGGGAAAAATATCTTTCACAATAGTATCCAAATATATGAAATACCTAAAAATTGATCTAACAAAGGAAGTAAAATACATCTACATTGAAAACTACAGTACTCTCTCTAAAAATGGAGATCAAAGAGGATATCAGAATATGGAAAGATATCCCTTAGTTTTGGGTAGGAAGAACCAATATAGTGAAAATGGACATACCTCCAAAATTGTTACACAAATGTAATACAATCCCAATCAAAATACCAGTAGCATATCTCATAGAATTAGAGAAAACAATCCTAAAATTCATTTGGAACCAGAAGAGACATGTAATAGCAAAACCAGTTCTGAGCAACAAAGGCAAGCCAGGGAGCATCACCATCAGTGACTTGAAATTACACTGCAAAGCTACTGTGATAACATAATGGTACTGGCAAAAAAAAAAAAAAGACCCCAAAATCAATGCAACAGATTTAGAAGATGCAGAAGCAACTCAAAATGCACTCAGCCATCTTATCTTTGACAAAGGAGTCAAACACATTTGACAAAGGAAGAAAGATAGACTCTTTAATAAGTGGTGATGGGAAAACTACATTTTTACATGTTGAAAAGTAAAATTAGATTCATGTCTTTCATCATGCACTAAACAAAAATCAAAATGGATCAAAGATCTAAATATTAAAACAGAAACACTTCATCTTCAGGAAGACAGAATAAATAGAACTCTTGAATACACTGATGTAGGCAAAGACCTTAAGAACAAAATCCAAATTGCAAAGAAAATATCACAAATAATCACCAGCTAGGGTCTCATCATATTAAAAAGCTTGTGCACAGCAAAAGAAACCATCAACAGAGTGAAGAAACAACCCACAGAATGGTAAATAAGTTTTACTAGCTGTTTCTCAGACAAAATGTCTAGAACATATGAAGAACTCAAAAAGATCAGACACCTTAAATTTGAAGACCTAGTCCAAAAACTGGACATCTGAGATAAATAGACACTTCTCAGGTGAAGAAGTACAAGTAGCAAAAAATGTATGAAAAATTTTTTAGCACCATTGGTTACTTGAGAGATGCAAATCAAAACAATGCTGAGATTCCACCTCACTCAAGAAAGAGTGGCTGTTATCAAATCAGCCAATGAAATCACCAATAACAAATGCTGGCTGTGGAGAGAAAGGAGCGCTTATCCACTGTTGGTAGGAGTGTAGACTGGTGCCACTATTGTGGAAATCAGTGTGAAGATTCCTTAGAAAATCAAAGCTAGAGGTTATATTTGAACCAGCTATTCCTCTTCTTGGTGTCTTCCTGAAAGAATTAAAAGCATCATACCACAGCAATACATACACACTCATGTTTATAGCACCACAGTCTATAATAGCTAAATCTTGTAATTAGCCCAAATGCTCATCAACCAATGAATATATAAAGAAGATGTGGTTTTTTAATGCAATGGAATACTACTCTGCCTTAAAGAAGGATAAGCTTGAGACATTTCTAGGTAAATGGATGCACCTTGAGACTATACTGTTAAGTGAAATAAATCAGACACACATGTTTAAATACCACACTTTCTCTCTGGTGTGAGATAACCAAAAGTGTAAATAAGGACCAAAATACATAATAGATATTGGGAAATGAGAAGAAAATGTTCAAATGGGATGGAGAATGTTTGAAATGTTCAAAAAGGAGACAGAGGGGGAAAGGAAGGAAAGAACAAGAAAAAAGAGAATAAAAGGAAAAAATGGAAATAAAGCTTTTGTAAACAGGGAGGAGAAAAGGTATTGAAGGGAGGGAAGGGTAATGGGAGAAAAAGAAGCCAGATATATCATGTACAGTTAGAAATTCCCTACAGTGAATGTTACCATTATGTATATGTACACAGAACCAATAGGCCAGGTGTGGTGCACGCCTGTACTCTCATCACTCTGTATTCTCAGCACTCTGTAATCTCAGCACTTAGGAGGTGAGGCAGGAGAAACACTGTGAGTTCAAGGCCAGTCTGGGTACAAAGTGATTTTGTAACCCACCCTAAATTGCATAGCTAGACATTGTCTCAAAATAAATACATATGTACATACATACGTAAATAAAATGTACCAATACAATTTTTTAAATTTTTGGCTTCTGAAAATAAAATTTAAAAATTGAATTAATGTACATGTGAAAAGTAAATAAAATTATCACATTCATAAAAAATTTTTTACAAAGAATACACAGAAAAAGAAATGAGAAGGGAAATAAATATGTCTCACTGCAAAACAAATCAACTAAATACAAAGGAAAACAGTAACGCCGGGAATGAGAGACAAAAAGTACAAGCCACACAGGAAACACGCGGTAAAGTGACACAGGAAGTCCCGCCTTATCTTTAGTTTTCAGCGATAACAAGGTAACTAACACAGGACCGACGCCACAGTCACCAACTGCACTTTCCCAGCTACAACGAAGTGGTGATCATGAGAGGGTTCTTTACGTTTTGCTCCTTTACCTGTCAGGGTTATCACAGGGGATCCAGTTCTCTTGAGGGTCTGGGATATCCTCCAGGTAGGGGTAGATGGATGTTCTGGTGAACACCATCCCATAAATACCATCTTCGGGAGTCACAATGATCTGCGCACCCTGTTGAACACAGAGCTAATAAAAACTTTTCCCAAATAACAAAAATCACAGGAGGTGAGTAGGCTAACACTTTTAACCAGTGAGTTTCTCTATTTTTATAGCTTACTGTCTTTTTGCAAGCACTTTAAGTGTCTAATCCTGCTGTGTTAGTTTCAGTAGGACCCTTTCACTCCTTCATAAACACTCACAGCTTTGCAGGACATTCATGGCTCCGACAGCCTCTGCAATCATTAACTACATGCCCAGTTCATCACCAAATCTGTTCCCTTCTTGAACTTTGACCAATCGTTGTGCCTTGTTGTGTCAGGACTGATTTGTAAGTCAAATGCTATTTACTTGCTTTTCTGCTGCAACTTCCCTACTCCATACCCTGCAAACATGATTCCTGCTCCTCAGGAGGAGGACGCCCTTGGGTTGCCTGACCCACAGGAACCTAGAAGTACTTCCCAAACTAATCCGACACCTTTGGAGCTGCTGTAGCCTTTAAGGAAACAGTTGGACAAAACATGAAAAAAGAACCTCAGAACTCCTGGTAACCTTTTAATTTTAATACGTATGACAATATACGATGTATTTATTGGCTGTGATGGTGTGTACTTGTAATTCCAGCTACTGAGGAAGCTGAAGCAAGATTGCAAGTTAGATGAAACTTTTTCCCAAAATAAAATTTTAAAAAGGGCTATGATATAGCTCAGCGCTTCCTGGGTTCAATCCTTCAAGCCTTAGTACAATAAATACACGCATACATACCCGTGAGCTTTGTTACACATCCTACATCCTTGTATATCTGATCTACAACTGTTTGTTTTTGGTACTGGGAATTAAACTCAAGACCTCACACTTGCCAGATACACTTGTTCTGTATTATGTGCTTCAAACTTAATCATTCAACTCAAGGACTTGGCATAAATGAACATACACACTTTTATCTTGCAATTAGAATCAAATATGAAGTATATAATACACACCAGTAATTTGCAACTTCGGTGTGGTAGCTCTCAACTTGTAAATTCACCTGAAAACCTACAAACTCTTAAGCGACCAAGAGTACACTGAGACACTGAAGCTCCAAGCACAGCATCGGGTCCCCGTCCCACTGATCCTCCAGCCCCACGACAATGCTGCATCGACAACTTGCACAAAGTTCTGCTGCTCCTGAGGATCGACCAGAATCCCCTGGTCACTATCAGGGCAGCAGACAGTGTCATTGCTCTAACAATGTGAGTAGAAAGTGGGATTCTAGTTGTCACCAATGATCTCAGCTGTCCTGATACACATGCCACCCAAAAGTGTGACTGACCCTGACGAGGACCTGTGTCCCAATTCCCAACTGTCCCATAGAATTTAGCACCGGAGAGGTAGGAGAGACGGTACCTGCTTGGCTGCTGATGTGATTGCTCCTTCAAGAACGTCCAGGTTCTGATTCATTAATGCCAGTGCCTCTTCAGAAGACACCGGTGTGAGGGTGACATTAGGCAGTATCACTGCATGCTCATAAACAGCTGCGATGAAAGTAGCTGGGGAGCTGACTTTTAAGAAGCAGAAAACTAAAAATGTTGCATAAACCAGCAGCTGAGAAGGAATCATGCTGAAATTTAAAGACTGCTAAAAGCCAGGACATGGCTTGCTATTTATACAAAGAAAGCACAGTGAGTCACGTGACTCCAAGACCGTAGTATCTTAAAGATAAACTACAAAAGCTATTGGCTACGGTGGCACACACCTGTGATCCCAGTACTTGGGAGACCAAGGCAAGAGGATCACTTTGAGTTGAGTCCAGCCTGATCTCCACACTAAGTTCAAGGCCAGCCTGAACTACGTAGCCAGAAAAAACAAAAGCAAAACAAGCTAATCTTCGGAAAACTTTATGGCTTCATACTATTCTGAGACAACAAAAGACTCTCTTTTCTTGCAAAAATGATCTGAGAGTAGAACTCAGGAAATGTGGGTGTGTTCGCTTTGCAGGGCTGCCTAGCAACGTTCCAGGAATTGTGTGGTATAAACAACAAAAATGTATTGTTCTGGTGGGAAGAAATTGAAAGATGCCAGCAGGGTTGGTACCTCTTTAGGGGGTGAGAGGAGGAAATGGTCTGTGCCTGTTTCTGCATTTGCAGATGACTATCTTCCTATTTTTCTTCAAGTAGTGTTTCCCCTCCTGTATGTGTCTGTGTCCAAATTCTCCTTTTTTATCAAGAATCAGTCATTATTAGATTTAGTACCACCAGACTCCAGTATGACCTCATTTTAACTAAATGAGATCCCGAACAGCTCTGTTCTCAAAGGACGCAACCTCTGAGGCACTGGATTTCAGACAGGAACTTTTGTAACTCACGTATTTTAGATTTTCAACATCAAGTAGTATGTGATTTTATTATAGGCAGCTAAATTAGATAGAAATAAATATCTACTCAGAGACAGACTGGACCTCGAAGAAATCAGTGGGAAAAAAAAAGATCAGGATTGTGGCTCAAGGAATATCTGAAGAAAGTTCTCAAAATAATGATGCAGGCCAGGCGTGGTGGCACACCTTTGTAATCCCAGCACTGGAGAGACTGAGACAGGAGGATTGCTGAGAGTTTGAGGCCAGCCTGGGCTACAAAGTGAGTTTAAGGCCAGCCTGAACTGCATAGTGAAATCCTGTCTCAAAAAGACAAAAAATAATAGTAATAATAATAAATAAGATAGTGATACAGTGGCCAGGCCTACATGCCTCCCTAAGGGATAAACAATAACTTGAGACAATGTTGTAATCAGCACCAGGTGTCCAGTAAGTCCAGATAGGCATCAGTCACCCAGGTGCATGACCAGAACATCTGGACCCATGCCTCCCACAATTTGCCTTTGTTTTTCCGTGTGCCCTTGCTGTGTGACTTCCTTCCCTACTGCATCAATAGTAGCTAAGCAGCTACACTTGTAATCCTATAGGCTGACTGCAGTTTGACCACGGTGAACCTTCTGTGTGACAGTGCTGTATAAATTACCCCATACCGGACCCCTCCTCAAAACCCACGAGCTATTCTTCTCTCCTCATTTACAGTCAAACTCTCCTAACTTCATCCTTCGGTTTGTGGATTCATTCCTCCATGTTGTGGGATCACAAACTCAGCGCATTAGACATCTGACAGGCTGAGAGCTGTATTTCTCCTGAATCCAGCTGAAATCATGGAAGCTGTCATTCTCAAACCAAACAGCCAAAGGCCCAGGGCAAAACTCGCAGGCACAGAGTCTGCTGCTGAAACCGGGACTCCTGGGAAGGATCTCTTGACCTATGCTTGTTGAATTCCTGGCAGCTCAGTGTGGACCCCCGGAGGCCTTAAAACTTAGGCAGCCAAAAAGCACCCCTCTCAGTCCTGTGAGTCTTCCCTCCTGATGTGCCACCAAGTTCTCAGGGCAAACCGACTCAAGTCAGGGTAAAATTTCTTTAGTGTTTCTTGTGGGAGAAGTAAGTTCATCATTTTTTTAAAAAAAGAAAAAAATTTTGTGTGTGTGTGTATGTGTCTTTGTTTTTGTTTTGTTCTTTGAGACAGAGTCTTACTTTGTAGTTCAGGCTGGCCTTGAACTCACAGTGCTCCTCCTGCCTCAGCCTCCTAAGTGCTGGGGTTGCAGACATGCACAACCACACCCGACTGTAGCCCTCCTGCTCAGGCAGGGCTGACTGGGGGAAGCGCCTCCAAAGAAGCGTGTCCCGGCTGTGGAGAAGAGCTGTCCTGAGCCCTGCAGGCGCCTCTAGTCAACCCGCGTGGATGGCTCAGGGGCCTCTTGAGTAGAAAAGGGACATCACACTGCCAAGAGGAGGGGCGAGGCCCGGCTAGCCTGACCAGCCTTCTGGCTCTGCTGCAGGAGGGAGGACTCCCGCCCGGGCGAGCTCGAAAGAAGCCCAGAAGCAGAGATTGTCCCATTCACGCGGAGAGAGCCTGAGAAGAGGAGTCGAGAACAAGGACTAAGTGGGGTACAAGCCACCGGATGCTCCCCCTCCCCCGTGGACGCTGCAGAGCGCGCCGTGTGCACCCCGTGTGCACCCCATGCGCACCCCATGCATGCAGAGGAAGGTGAGGTCGGCCTCGCACTGCTGCTGAGGACGTGAGCTATGGATTCCCACTCGGGGGCTGTGACTCAGCGTCAGTGCCTTGACCTTAATCCAGGTGCTAAAGTTGTTCACAGGGTACGTGTGTATTTTGGCCATAAGACAATAAAAATATTCTTACATTTTTTAATGCAGCCTCTAAACTTTGACCCCCAAGCTTTCTCAAAAGACAAACTTACAATTTAATAGGCTTTATTTTTGATTTTAGAGTTGGGCAAAAAGAATTACACAAAACAAAGCAAGTATTACAAACTGTTCTTTTTGATGAACTAGACACAGTAGTATAGTTATCCGTCCTGTATCTATACACATACATATATGTCTACCTCTATACATACAATCTTTTCCCTTCCTTCCTTTCTCCTTTCCCCATCCCAGTTGTTCTTGCCTTTTGAGCACTGTCTTTCCCTTTCATTGTCACAATATCTGTTGTACATTTTGGATCTTATTACTCTTTCAGTTGTTTGTTTTGTTTTGTCTTGCATCTCTGTTAGTTCATCAAAAATAACAGTTTGTGATTTCATTGTTTGATCATTTTTTTCACTCCTAAATCTTGTAACCTGGGCAACTACTTCTAAGATAACAAGATGCAATATATTAACTAGTGTTAATTTCGTACTATTTTTTTTAAATTCTGTATTGTTTCTATCCTTTTTTGTTTTGCTTTTTAAAGTAAAAAATATAAAATAAGTGTTGCAATGGGCTGAGTAGAAAAATATTGTTTCTGTTGACAGACAAAGACTGATGAAAGTAGAATCCAAAGAACAATGGATTGGTCATATCCAAGTTATTTTTCTTTCAAGGTGGAGACTGGGAGACAGAAGAATAAGAAAAGAACTGGTTGACATCAGGTTATTTCAAGTTACTCCTTTTGTTTACAGATTAGGAAGAAGTTCCTTATCAAGTCAACTGAACCTGGAAAGCTTTGTTATCTCTCTAATCCTGATGGTTTAGAGGCCAGATAAGCAGAGTAGTTTCAAGTTGGTGATGTGAAAGTTTAGTGTGATTGCATTTTGATTTTTAGCTTGGCTGGTTGGGGCTCGGCAGAAGCTGATTCCAAAACAATCAGTTGCCCCATTTGGGCTCGAACTAACGATCTTCCTGTCTCACCCTTCCCCAGAATGCTAGGATTATAGCTGTGCACTGCCACAACTAGTTCATAGTGCTTATTGTATTCTGAAGGCTAACTGGTTCTTGTGATTGATTGATTGATTGATTGATTGATTGATTGATTTTTGTTTGATTTTTACTAACATGTATGTTTTCTTCTGCAGCATCAGAAATACTTGGCTGAAGTTCTCCAAAGAAATAGTCTAGATGAAGAGGACAGAGCTGTGAGAGCAGAGTCCGGCAGGGCTCCTTATTTTTAAGTTCATGGTCAACAAAAGGAGAAGTGGGGCCAGGGAAGGGGGAAAGGCCAGACAGCAAAGAAAATAAAACACATGGCTATTAAAAGACAAAGGGTAGAGCCAGGCATGGTGGCTCACTCCTATCATCCCAGCTGAGGCAGGAGGATTGTTGCAAGCAAGCTTGAGACCAGCCTGGGCGACGAAGTGAGCCAGCCTGAACCACATAGCAAGACCCTGTCTCAGAAAAAGCAAAAAAAAAAAAAAAAAAAAAAAAAAAA
>PVJX010050002.1:0-10851 GCA_004027295.1 Dolichotis patagonum | reverse complement strand
AGATGACAAGATTCACTAAGATACCCACTCTGGTTTGATTATTACTTGCTTTTGAAGTCTTATAATGTCTCCAATGCTTTGTTTTTATTAATGTTGTTATATACTGCTGAGACACCATGGTAACCATTGTAGATCACCTTGTATTGCGGTTTTATGTGACTTTTCTGCCTCATGCTTTTCTAGGAATTGTTTTATCTTGTTTTGTTTTTCCTGCTAATACAGAAATGATAGATATACATGTAGAGACTCACGCAAGTGTAGAGCTTATAAAGAGTTTACGAGAACCAACTATGTAACACATGTTGAAATGAACAACTACTTTGAAGACACTACAATACCCAGTGCTGATTCCATAATGTCATGATGTGAAGTCCAGCAAAACTATCACTTTTTGTTCAAAGTGATCTTAGCTTGCTTTGCCTTGTTTAAGTTCAACACACATTAAGGTATGGACAGCTGTTCTGAGGAGAATGCGAGACACTATGACAGCCATTCATGGCTTCCCTAATGTCTGGTCTTGAAGACCTGTAATGCCCTCCTCATCCTGCTCAGATCAATTCCATACTAGGTTGTTCCATGTGAATTCTCTATATGTGACAATATGGACAACTATTTGGAAGAAAACAAGAGTCAATATGATAGAGAGTGAGTATCTCCAATTGTCTAGCTTTGAAATTTATGGCTTACATTGCTTTCTTGTGATCCGCTTTGCTCTGTTTTGTTGTGTTTAATTTTACCCTATTGATATAATTGCATTTATATTTGAGTGGGTAAGATGGATGACCATATTGCTGGTTTTTTTTGTCAGATCGTGGAACGGAACTGTTAACAGACTCACTGTTTGAATGTCTACTTTACATGTTTTAACTGTACAATTTGAACAACTATTTCCAAGAAGTCAGTATGTAATTTGTCAAGCAATAATCTCTTAGGTTTTTTTGTTGTTGTTCTTTTCCTTTTTTCCTTGGAATACTGTATGGTTGATACCCTTTATTCTGTTTTATTTTGTTTTGTTTTTTCTCTTTAAATAAAATTATAAAAAAAAAAGAATCAAAACAAAACCAGCAATAAAAATGTCACTGATGTCCCCAATAATACAAGAAAATAGTATTTCAGGCTTTCTTGTGACCTATTTGTTATGCATTAAACCCAAGATGAAGAAGGTATGTAACTTCCTAATTAAGATTCGAATTTTCTGAAGTGAAGAATGAAGAGAATTGACAGAGGAGTGATTTCAGTTCACTGAGAAATTCAGAGCTACCATTATACTACACCTACAGAATCCATTATTTAATAGAACAAAACTGTGCCAAACATCAGATTAGTCTCTTACGATCAGGATGTGCTGAACAGAAAGATACACCATAGACCTTAGAATCTAAGCCAGTAGTTCATGTGCAGATGTGTCCAGACTCTCTGAGTTCAAATTCATGACATGTCATACACTTTAAAACATACAATGCAAGCTTTCTTTCCCCTTAAAAAAACCAAATAAACACAGAGCATATTCTCTTAAAGGAACTGGCTTTAACACAAGCTAAAGCCACGTGTTACTTACTTAAGTACATTTATACATGTGAAATGTTTAACACAGTGCCTGATACATGGAGAACTTTGTAAATATTAGTGTTGTTTTGATTATGTCTGGAAAACGTTTGTTACATTAAAGAAGGTGTCACCTTATTTTGTCAATGCTGTCCCATTACCAGGGGAATTAAACATAGTGGATACATTTTCATGATGTGTACAGCCACAACTGCTCTTTAAAACTGAGACCCCACTGTTAGTATGTGATTATCTACAGAAATTATGAAACCCAACAGTGACTAGAGAACAAAATGATGTTCACATGAACTTAGCCTTGCATTACACTGATATGTCGGTGTGTTAAAAGGCAGCTCTACAAACCTGACAGTTACACCGCAAAGGGGCTTAGTACTTAACAACACTGATCCAACCTGGCTTTCCAGCCTTGACCCTCAACACTTCTTCATGTTCCAATTGAGCTGCTGTCCTTATACTTCTCTGCCTCTATTTCTGCTGTCACTCTACCTGATGGGATTCTGAAATCCTTCCCTCCACTATACAATTTCCATTATTTGAAATTCTACTTATTATTCAAGATGTCACAACTGCTACATGCATGCTGCGAACCCTTGCCTGAGACCTTCACTGATACGTAAGTGTCTACTCCTTCATCCACACAGTGCCTAGAAGCCCTAAGAACAAAAAGCCAGGTGCAAGAAGACCTAGATGGTCTTACTAGAGAGCTCTCTCTGGTGCACTGTTTTTCTAAGTTCCCTATCCCTTCCGTTAGGTAGTAACAGATGGAGGATGAAGTAGCCTCGGCAAAGGCCAAGGATCAATCAAAAGAACCTTGACAGGACTTAGTCCTGTTACAGACAAGTGGGAAGATCCTCTCTCCCCTTCTTTGTCATAAGACTGAACCTTCTTCACCAGAGTGAAAATATCTGAGTGTGAACCTGAAAAAGACACTAGGAAAGCTCAATGACTAAATTTACAAGACAGAAGCCTTGGTGAGTTGGACAGCAGTCCATGCTTATAGTCTCCTCACTCGAATTAAGAGCTCTATGTGTGCTTATTGGTTAGGCCTGAAGGGATACTCTGAATGATGTCCTCTGGAACTGGTACAAAAGCAAGCAGTGGCTTTGGGATGCTGGCTTTAATCGAACAATAACTTAGCTCCCTGATAGCTATTAAGTCCCCTGACTCATCTGCATTGTCAAAACATGAAATGTTTCTCCTACAGCAGTTTTTCTAACTTGCCCTTATCAGTTTTGTTCACCTCTCCACCCAAACCTAGAAAGTGCAAAAGAGGCAGCGATTGTACTTTCTTTACCTCTTCTATATTCCCTACCATCTATCTTTACTCTAAAGTTGAGTGGAAATCTGCAACATATCACATGATTACAGTGAAACTAGAACACATTTTTAAACATACCTTTAATAAATAAAGAGAACTCTGGTCCTGGGGAGATTTGAAAAAGTTTCTGGCATCTTCCGAACTTTTGCATAATTAATAAATCCTCTGAGAAACAGGAGAAAGCCTATTTTAAAAAAGAAAAGTCAAGAATAAATGAACAATTTCCATGTTAAGTTTCCTCCCCAGAAATATTCCTCCTGATAATATCCTGTCATTTTTCTGCTAAAGGCTATTAAAACACGAAACATTTCATTCAGTGCCTCCTAAGGATTTTCATACCAAATTATAAACTCCTCAATGAGAAAACATAACCCTAAGAGTCAAAAATCAAGTTTCTTTTGTACATTCAGAATTTAGTTGGTCTAAAAAGGAATTAAAAAAAATGGGGCCAAACATTTATATTTGGAAACGTCACTGAGAAGCACATCAAAACATTCTGTATTGCAAAAACATCAATGCAAGATAATTAACTCACAAAAATGAGAGGTTAGACCTGTTTTTCCCAAATTAAGGATGCAGGGGAGGGAGGTGTGTGTGTGTGTGTGTGTGTGTCTCTACCCTTTCAGTGATTTCTTTCTGTTGACAGTACATAATGTTGTCCACTAGATGTCAGGATCCTCTTACCTATTAAGATAATTCTCACAGTCAACACTTGAGTTCTATTTCTTTCTTTTTTTTTTTTTTAATCGGTACCAAGGATCGAACTCACGACCACGTGCTTGCAAGGCAGGCACTTATGCCACTGAGCTAAATCCCCAGCCCCCTATTTCTCTTTTATTAAGGATGAATTTATCTATCCATCCATCCACTCACCTACATAAGTCAGTCTACTTACCTATGTATCTTCCCAAATGCATTACCATTCATCTGCAACTTTTTTTTTTTTGTCTTTTTGAGACAAGGTCTCACACTACTGATCATTTCCAGCCTAAGGCTGACTTTGTGCAACTGTGCCAGAATCTACAAATTCTCAGAAATGTGCACTTCTTCAGAGGATCTTCAGATGGGGTGAGGTGCCCTGTTACACGGAAAGTCACATGGTCCTGAACCTCCTTCAAAGCCGGCCTCTGAGTCTCTTTGAGACAGTCTCCCTGTAGTAGTCCAGGCTGGTCTTGAACTAAGTAGCCTAGGCTGTCCTCAAACTTGCAGCAATCCTCTTGCTTCAGCCTACTGAGTGCTGGGATCACAGGCACGCACCACCATGCCTGGCTGATTCCTGAGTCTTAAGCACATTTTAAAACACCCTTACTGAGATACAATTTATGTATTATGGAGTTCACTTTGTAACACAGACTGGATTTAGAGTACTTACAGACTTGTACAGCCCCCTAGCTGTAATATAATTTTAAAACATACTTATCACTCCCCCCAAACCTTGTACCAATTAGCAGTCCTAATTTGCCTACTTCTTCTTCTTCCCCTTCACCCAGCCCAGGCAACCGTTCAACTTTCTTCTGGACACATTTTAAATTTTATTAAGGGGTGGAAACTCTATGCTCAACACAGGAGAAATGGTTTCTGGTTTCACAGCTAAGTTTGGTGAACACCATTCTTTTGTTTGGTACCAAAAGTACAAAAGAATATAACAAGGGTCTGGGTCAAGGGGGAGCCTCCTAAAATGTAAAGCACAAAATTGTTTTTTGGGGAGTTTTTTTAAAAGGGGCTGGACAGCTACACCCAACTGAGAAAAAAAACTTAAAAATTCAGATCTCCTATTTGAAAAATCTGGATTTTTAAGTGTTGGCAATTAATTTTAAAAACTTAAAATAAACCATGGAACAAACCCATCTCTAGGTTAGAGACAGTTCAAGAGTTGCCAGCTTCAAGAGCTTTGCCCTTAAAGGAGAAACTCCCTAACAGGTTCTGCACGAAGAGAAGCTTGTTCACTGAGCCAACACTGGGCAAGTAAGAGTATCTGAAGTTCCAGCATTTTCTGTCCATAAGTAAACATGGTAAGAATGATCAACAATAAAGTATATAAATTCATCTCCTATAAGCTTTTACTAGAGAAAGGAAATCAACATTAGCATATTAAAATAACTTATGCTACAAACAACCTGAAAATACGCTTAAGGAAAATTTTTTTTTTTTGAACTAGGGATTGAACTCAGGACCTTGAACTTACCAGGCAAGCAAGCGCTTGAGCCATTGAGCTAAATCCCTGGCCCTACTTAGAACTTTATTTAACTTTGGCTCAGGTGAAGAGACGTGGTCCCGGTCTCCCTTAAAAGTACAGTTTAAAGCATAACCACACCAACAAATTATTCCTCGTAAGTTACTCTCCTTGTCAATCATTTGTATTACTAAATTTCTTAGTAATCAAAGGAAGATTTAAAAAATCAGTATTTCTCTTTCTAGAATTATTGGAATTCCAATGACCAAGAGCAGAGCAGATGATGTTATCAGGGAGGGTAACATGATAGATGACTTTCACTTTCTAAGAAAAATCTGGAGTCAGCTACACATGGCTCCCGCAGCCTAAGCGAATCTTTTAAGCAACTGGTGGGCACTGCTGCTAGGCTGTCCTAGACATTCCAATAGCAGCAGCCCTGATAAGGAGACATATAAAGGCCCAAACCAAGAGACAGGAGGAAGTGATGTCACAGTCATGCAGTAAGTCAATCACAAGATCCTCAACACTACAAGATGGCCCTACTACTGTATTATAGAGATGACAGCAATGATAGTGCCCTCTTATTGTATAATACACATTTCCTTTATAAATAATGAAGAGTCACCTTTTTGCTGTAATTTTTAGGAAAAGACTGAAAATATTTACAGCAAAAAACATAATATGAAGACTGACAGCTTGAACTACCTAGGCTTTTTTTTTTTTTGTCTTTTTGAGACAGGGTCTTGCCACACAGTTCAGGCTGGCCTTGGTCTCACTTTGTAGCCCAGGCTGGTCTTGAACTTGCAGTCATCCTCCTGCCTCAGCCTCCCTAGTACTGGGATTACAGGATTGCACCACCATGCCCAGCTAATAGGCATATTTTTTAAAAGCCTTCTAATCACTCAAAAATAATTCCTATTTTCTCCAATAATAAACTGAAAAATTCTGGAAATCCAATAATGGTTCTTTCAGAAGTTATAACTAACAATACCACAGATTTTCTGCTGTTTGTCAGGTCTAACCAAAGATAAGCTACATACAGCCATGAGTTAGTTCAACTGTTTATAATGTGTCCATAAGCAAACTGAGGTTTAGTTTGTGAACCTTTGGTGGCAATAATTAACAGGAGAAAAAAAATCCACAGACCACAGGATCACCTTATTTAGTATGTCCTGCTCATCACAGAAAAGAGAAATGCATGTAAATGGATTAGGAAAAACCTAACTCTACAAAGAACTTTTATGACTGTGCATGTTACTTCGATGGTGACAACTGCTTCATCTTTATGAAAAAAAAATTTTTAAATTGTATTTTAAAACTTTATATTATATTAATGTACAACAAATGAGATAATGGATTACTAAAAGTAATTTTAGTTATGGAGTTTAACATAACCTTTTCTCTTAAAAGTACTTACCTAAAACCAAGAACACCCACCAAAGCCAGTACTGACCATCAAAGTATCCAGGAAAATAGGTGGAAAACTGGAAAAGTGAGGCAAACACTTTACAGCACATTAATAGACACAATTTCCTATATTAATTCGAGGACATACAAAATACAAGGCTTTTGTTTGTTATACCACCGCTGTCATTTCATCCTTACAATGATTTTTTTTTGGAGCAGGATTGAACTCACGACCTCACGCTTGCCAGGCAGGCCCTTATGCCACTGAGCTAAATCCTCTGCCCCACTGACAATAGTTTCAGAAAACTTGTTTTTTTTTCCTCATGAGACAGGCTCTCACTAGGTAGTTCAGGCCGGCCTTGAACTCACTATTTATGTAGGCCAGGCTGGCCTTCAAATTCTGACACTCCTCCTGCTTTAGCCTCAGCAGTGGGATTATAGGTGTGCTCCACCACGCCCAGCTCAAAAACTGTTTTATATATTACTGATGTGAAAGTTATGACAAATACAAATATGTATTGATGATAATTTTACTTTGCTTATCCAATACTGCTAAAGCCAACTGTTTGGCTGGTATGCCGATTTATGAGGAATAAACTGGTTCTGTCTGTAAGGCCAGCACTTGCAATAAATATTTTAAAGTCAAAGAATACTTTAAATTTTTTTGTTTTCCTTTTTGAGGCAGGGTCTTACTATATAATCCAGGCTGCCTTCAAACTCATGACTCCTTTTGCCTCAGCCCAAGGACCAGGATCACAGTATACAACAGCATGTCCAGCTGGAAAATACTTTTAAAGCTAAGATCTCTGAGAATTTTAAGTTATTCTGTGTAACTTTAACAGGCAACTCCCAAATCAATGAAGACATACATCTCTTTAATTGACTTCACAGGTTGACCTCTAACAGAGTAACGACTGCTGAATACTTTGTATCCCCAAATATTTTGGAACAATCATGGAAAGAAAGAAGCAAAAAAGGGAGGAGGGAGGGTGTCTGGTGAGGAAGGAGGAAAGTAATTATAATTCAAGAAGAATTAATGAGAGGAATGCCTACTTTTGAGAAGACAGCACAAAAGCGATAACCTTGTTATTGCAAAAACAACTTCATAGGGTACTTATACATTATATTATAAGCACTAAAAACAAAGCAAGGAGCTGGTGAACAACCTATAATAGAATAGACCAACATCCACTACAACTCATAAAATTTGTATGTAGTAACCACTTGCAACTGCTTTTGGTTCAACTTCATCATGAAACCAGAACAAAAATAAATCAAATATAATTTTAAATGTTGACATAAACTGGGCATGGTAACACATGCCTGTAATCCCAGCATTCTGGGAGGCTGAAGCAGGAGGATCACAAGTTTGAGTCTAGTCTGAGCAATTCAGTGACTTAGGGAGACCCTGGCTCAAAGGGGTGTAGGGATACTTTTCAGCGCAAAGGCTGCAGGAGGAAAACAAAAAGTTGAGATAATTTTAAAAACCACGATTCAAAATCATTTTTATTATCATCTCTTGGCAGAATTTACCTTTTCTGTTGTGACTTACCCTGACAATCAGGATCCACTTAATGAGAGACAGTCCAAATCCTGAGATGGCCCCATACCTTCCTGCAGCTGAGGTGGTCAGGCAAAAAGACAGGAAAAATCCAATCCAGTTGAAGAGGAATGCCACTATACAAGCAGAGGGGGAAAAGATTCAGACATGTCTTGTTAGCCAAGGAACAAGAGTGCTCCTTACACTGGCCTCTGCTTGAATGACTTTCCCAAGGATAAAAGATGACTTGCCTTTCACAGCCTCACCCCACCTCCTCCCAAACACTCATCTTTCTGTGTTCCCCTCTAAGCAATAAGAAAATACCTTTTCTGACATGTTACACTGCTACTCACTGTAAAAAAAAGGTCTTTTTTTTTTTGTACTGGAGATCAAACTCATGACCTCACGCTTGCCTGGCAGGCATTTAAGCCCCTGAGCTAAATCCCCAGCCCCCCCCCCCAAAGTCTTAAATTCATTACACTGTATACTCAGGACCTGTGCTCTTTGCAGTGTATTCAATACTTAAGTAAATAAATGTCTTGGACATTAAATTGTTAAATTACTGCCCCCAAATCAACTGATTCAAGTGACTCATCTTCCTGCCTTGTGAATTCTTAAGACTTTACATAAAATCATCTCTAGAAGTACTGCATTTTGTTTTTCATAAAGCAAATAATCTAACTGCTCATATTTACATAAATCTCATGAGAAGATAAGCACAAAAAAGCAGAAAAATCAAGCTGACTCTGATCAATCAGAGAATAGAACCTTTCAAAAAAATTTCATCAGAAAAGGGTATCTGAGCATGAGTGGGAGAAATGCTAAGAAGCCCTGCAGACCCAAAAGATGAAGATTAGCTAGTGTAAAAAGGCAGCACCCCCATTACTGCCTTAATTCTACTTTTCACAAATTAACCCAAAGCACTCTGGTCTTCAGGAAGTGACTCTGCTGTGTATATACTTACTGAAAAAAGTTAACATGAAAATCCCATCATTTCCTATCCTCAGCTGGTCAGCATCATCAAAATCATCCCGACCCACAAAATCCTCATCCTAAATAAAAAGAATAAAGTAAATTAATAATAAATAATTTCTAGGCAAAGGAAAGACATCAAGAAAAATAACAGGACAGATATGAGCACCAAGGACAAAATTTATTGCTCTGGTTCGATTCAAACAAAGCTACAAACATTAGAGGTTCAATATATATTAAAATTTTTATTTTGCATTATATGTAAGAAACAACTAGAGCTGAAATAAATCTTTTCTTCTATCTCCATAGTTTTCTAAATGAATGTTTCATTTTATAATCCAAATTTTTTTTGGCACTTGGGACTGAACCAAAAACCCTCATGTGTGCTAAGATACACACTTAGTCCCAATCCAAATTCTTGTAACAATATACCTCAAACATTAAAAGTTCACATCTCCAGAAATGAAAAAAAGAAAACTATCTATATGTTTGGTTGAAACGCATGCTACAATCTTTGTAGTCTAGGGCATGTTTAGGACTACAGCAGTGACAGTGAAGCTTTAGAGCTTTCAATGATACAAACAGCTCGCTACCACTGTCCCTACAGTAGTAATGATCAGGGCCTATTAAGATGAAAATGAGCAGCATTGGAGGGGGACAGAACACAGAAAACGAAGGCATACCTAAGGTCCACACAGAGTTGCCTTGGCTCAACTCCATTAGCATTTGTTTGTATTGGTACACAGATCCAAAACAAATTCTCTCAGCATTTGGGAAGCTGGGGCAGGAGGACTACTACTACTTGGAGACCAGCTTGGGCTACATAAGTGAGTTCAAGGCCTACCTCAACTACATGGTCAGACTCTGTTTCAAAGAGCTAAAAACAAAACAAAACAAAATTTCACCTCTAATCTTAATGGCAGATAAGATTCTTTGACCCTATCTTGAAGACAGTATTGTGGCTGTAAAAGGAAAATAATCCTGACCAGTGTCAACACAGGTGGGACTATCTTTTCAAATGATACAGGGGCTGGGCATGGTGGCTCACACCTGTAATCCCAGCACCGGGGAGGCTGAAGCAGGAGGACTGTCAAGAGTTCAAGACCAGCCTGGCTACAAAGTGAGTCCAAGGCCAGATTGAACTGCATATTAAGACTTTGTCTCAAAAAGACAAAAAAAGAAAGAAAAAAGAAAAAAAAAAGATACAGGTATGTACTGGTATTTAAAAGTAACAATATAATTTAAAAGTGGTAAGAGTTCTACCTAGTTCAAAGATAGTTCTTCAAATGAAAAAGAAAATGTCCCAAGGACAGCTGAAACTTTTCCTACACAGAACATGAACCAGGAGCAGGGTGTGGTGGCACACTCCTATAATCCCAGCACTTGGGAGGCCCACAGGAGGAACACTGCAAGTCTGAGACCAGCCTGGGCTACAAAGTGATCCCAAGGCCAACCTGAACTGCATAGCAAGATCCTGTCTGAAAAAGACAAAAAAGAAAAGAGGAGATTCCATACCAAACTGTAATTAGCACTTCTCCTGAGTGCACACTAGAGTAAAGGGATGTGTCAGTGATAGCTTCCTTTTCTAATTGCACATACTTCCTCTATATTAGCAATTTTTACAAGAATGCATTTGTTTAATATTTTAAAAAAATATTAAATATCACTATTCTGACTTAACAAAGTTCTGTGCATAAGCACTCAGAAATATACTCTTAAAGTACATGGATACAGCTTCTAATACTGTAAATGTCTTCTGGTTTTCCTGTCCTTCAATCTTTTATATAATAATTACTCCCACAAATTCTTACTAGATTAATGTTTCCAAAACACTACAATAGTTCTTCCATACTCTTGCTCAAAAACTTAGGACAC